>JANHZT010009575.1:9373-20180 GCA_032468215.1 Stegonotus admiraltiensis | reverse complement strand
CTCTCTCTCACACACACACACACTCTGTACAAAAAGATCCCAAAATTGGGACAAATGTTTGATTACTGAAGTAGAACCAGATAGTCTGGGAAGTGAAGTTTAATGGGCAAGAGAACATATTGCTAACAACAAAGCTGTAGCAGCTAATGAACTAGAGACTGAGCTGCTAAAATCCAGCAAGTTAATGCACCAAAAGTGCTATTTGGAAATTTTAAACAGGTATGGATCACAAAGAAGTGGCCATTTGTCATCGATTTGTCAAGGAATGTTCAAACTCTGAAAATAATATTTACTTCATAGTAGGATAATGCTCAAAAGTTTGTAATCTAGAGTTCAGCAATACATGGAGTGAGATGTACCAGATGTGCAGAGTGAATTCAAAAGAAACTTTAACTTGAATGATAATGGAAAGAAATAAAGTTTCAAACTAACATCTCTTTTTGCTTTATTGCTGATTATTTTAAGTTTTGTTATGGCATACAGTACAAGGAATTTTGGATAGCCCTTAAAGCTCAGGTGTACCAGCCCAGCCCATCAATCTATTAAATAATTTATACAAGCAACAGTTAGAATAGAATATGCTGCACCAAAAGTGTTCAAAACTGGTAAATGGGACATCGAGGTGATACACTATCACATTATTGATCCAACTTACATGCCAAATGTATCATGAGAAATGCTAGATTGGAAGAAATTGTAACTGAAATTAAAACCACTAGGAGAAGCGTTAAATAACCTTGGTGTTTTTGAAGATACCATTTTGAGATACGTAAACAAAGAAGATTTTAAAAAATTGGTTAGTTATATATCTTGCCTTTTAGAATGTTTGTCAATAACTCAAGGCAGTGTTTTATTATTATAAATAACTCAAGGCAGCAAAGGCACACAATATCCATTCCTCCTCCTATTTTCCCCACTACAACAACCCTGTGAGTTGGGTTGGGCTGAGAGTGACTGGCTTAAGGCCACCCAGCTGGCTTTCATGCCTAAGGTGGGACTAGAACTCACCATCACCTGGTTTCTGCAAAAGTCCAGTACTTAAAATGCAGATTACAGTATGTCAATAGGTTAAGGTAGTAACAGATCTCATTTTCCTAAGGTGAACATATTTATAGGGATGGTGACTATAGCCATGAAATAAAAGGCACCCATTGCATCTGCTCTAACAGATTTTTGCAAAATATTAGAGTAACTGGCAAGAGTAATTGAAGAAGACTCAGTGTTCGGAAAAATCAAAGGCTATCAGAAGTAGGTGAAAGCAGACAAAGTGGCTAGATACCATCACTTAGGGACACAATTGACACAAGCAGGTGCTTACTAAGAAAAGCAGCTACTGTCAGGTAATCCTGATGTCATGATATCTATTAGGTCATGAAGAGCCAGAAGCAACTGAAAACAAAAAGCAGATTTGAGCCACTTGAAATCAATACATCCTCCCACCTTAGCTGCAATTCAGAAAATTCTTTGGCAATAGTTTCAGATACAACATATATACACCTTTATCCCCAACAAACTTCAGTTGACATATCAATGCATAAGAAGGTGCAACAGATCTTTGCTTTCCAAGTGCACTCAAAGTCTGAAGCATTATAATGAAGAAGCCTCTATCTCTAATAGCTTTATAGTTGAACTGGACGAAAATGAAATATGAGATATCACCAACCTTCTGGTAGGTCCAGTAGGTTGAATGGATTTAGTTGAAGTCCCAGAAAGCTACTGAAAGGAATTGGGGGAAATATGTACTATGTATATAAAACCAGATGTAACATATTCCACAACACATCTGTCTCATAGCATTTCTGCAAATATCTACTAAGATTGGAACCATTACAAGACAGACACCCCAATCTCTGTATTAGACTGTTGCTGCAGAAGAGCATTTTACTTTTTTAATTACAATTTTTATGCTGCCCATCACCCCTATGATTCCAGGAGGTTTACAAGTTATAAAACAAGTAAAATAATTAAAATATCAAAAACTACACAGATTAAAATATTAATATTATTAAATATTATTATTTAATCTTATTAAACATCAAGAGCCGTGGTGGCACAGTGGTTAGAATGCGGTACTGCAGGCTATTTCTGCTGACCGCTGGCTGCCAGAGGTTTAGTAGTTCAAATCTCACCAGGCTCAAGGTTGAGTCAGCCTTCCATTCTTCCAAGGTAAGTAAAATGAGGACCCAGATTGTTGGGAGCAATTTGCTGACTCTGTAAACTGCTTAGAGAGGGCTGTAAAAGCACTATGAAGTGGTATATAAGTCTAAGTGCTATTGCTATTAAAAACTGTACTAAAATTAAAACTAAGAAAGCTAAGAGACACAGGGGGTGGGTATGAGGTCTTCTTACCCCATCAGTCATCTCCATCAGTAGGCATCTCCCTTGAGGCCACAAACCAACCAGAAAAGCCAGGTTTTAATACCCTTCTAGAAGGCCAAAGGGAAAGAGATAGTTCTCATCTCTGGTGGTAGAATCTTCCACAGGGATGGGGCCATTGTGGAAGGGTCTCTCCTCCTTGAAGCCACCTGCTTCAACCCCACCCGCTTCAATTAAATTCTGATGGGATCCATAGCAGGCCTCTTCTGCTGGTGTGAGTGGGATGGGCTTGTCCCATTGGGGAGAGACATCTCTTGAGATACCCTGGACCCATGCCATGTAGGACTTTGAAGGTAAAAATCAACATCTTGAATTGGATCCAGAAGCTAATTGGTAACCAATGCAGCTCCCCCAGTAATGGTGTTACACATAACCCTAACTCTAGGAGTTCTCAAGACTGTGGGTGCCACTGCATTCTGCACCAGCTGAAATTTCCAAATACTCCTTAAGAATAGCCCCATGTAGAGCACATTTCAGTAATCCATCTGAGAGATGACTAGGGCATGAGTGACCATGTGCTGGGCCTCAGGATCCAGGTAAAGGCACAACTGTTTGCACAATACAAAGTTGTGCAAAGTCCCTCCGAGCCCTGACTGCTACCTACCCATGATTCATTCTTGAATTGAAGCATGAACTGAATTGAAACCTTCCAAAATATTATGTTTGTAAGTGTACTTAACTAAATTAATTAAATTAATTAAGGGTACTTAACTTAACTTACAACGTCCTACCTGTCAATGACTACTTCAGCTTCAACCACAATAATACACGAGCACACAATAGATACAAATTTAAGGTAAATCGCTCCAAACTCAATTGCAGAAAATATGACTTCAGTAACAGTTGTTAATGCCTGGAATGTACTACCTGACTCTGTGGTTTCTTCCCCAAACCCCCATAACTTTAACTGTCTACTGTGGACCTCACCCCATTCCAGTAGGCACATTGATAAGCGCATCAATGTGCCTACCGTCCCTGTACTACTGTCTCCATTTATTCATACCCATTTACTATGTTCATATTTATGTTTATACTTATACCTGTTATCTTCTACATGTTTGACAAACTAAATAACTAAATAACTAAATAAAATCAATAAATAAATATCCCAACTTCACTCAGAAAAGCTCCTTTTTTAGGATAACCAAAGATGATGCCTTTTTAAATATGGTCTGAAGATGGCCTGGAATAGGTCAAAATAATTTGTAAGGCTCTAAAAATGCCTAAAGTTGGCTGGCTGCTATAGATTGAGAACTAAGGACTTAATCATTGACAAACAATTGTTAGCACATTTCCCAGGATCCAGATAGTTCCTAAAGCATAGAGATATTATTGTCTCTTTCACGTTCTTCTTGATAACAGGGTTTTACACTTAGCCAGGTAAAGTCCACAAGTCTTAAAGTTGCCAAGGTTGGGCACCCTTGGAGTAGAGCTTAGGTGTTCTCATTCCCCTTCCAACTTAACCAACCAAACAATGTTGATTCTGTTATCCAACTGACAATGAGCCCAACTCACTGGAGGTAGCTATAATTGTATCTATCAGATATTTGGATGTTATTTTTATTTATTTCCCAAATCTCAAAGGCTGAACTTGAATAACTCTTTCAATCATTAATTCTTGGCTAAGTAAAAAAAAAACTAAACTAAAAAACTAAAAAAAGGAGAGGAAAAGTCACTACATAGCCACTTCAGTTTATAGATATTGTTTCAAGCACTATGCAAGGTAATTTAGAGATAATTCATAATTACAAAATGTCAGCATTTTGATTTGTAAGCAAGGAAAAGAAGATGTGATTCCAAAACATAATAATCTATTTTGAAATAAATTACTTCAATCTCACGGGAACACAACTGATGAACTAGGATATTCCCACTTTTTTTTCACTGAGCTGATGATACTTTCCCTCTCCCTGCAATTCTGCTTCAAGAACAAGACACATTAAAAAAAAATCATCTTAAGGAATAATTAAGCAATGAATCAAAATAAAGTCCTCTGTTGCTCAGTGAACTTGTGCTATTTCTATCTAAAGTTACATGAAGAACCCATTAACATGGGCCAAATATTGGCATCATGTTAATTAACCACACTG
The DNA here is from genome assembly GCA_032468215.1 of Stegonotus admiraltiensis. Taxonomy (NCBI): domain Eukaryota; kingdom Metazoa; phylum Chordata; class Lepidosauria; order Squamata; family Colubridae; genus Stegonotus; species Stegonotus admiraltiensis. Next base: position 15,714 of record JANHZT010009575.1, on the reverse strand, counting down.
CATAAGAATGGAAGATTGCAAAGAGACAGCCTAGTTATATTACGAAAAGAGTGATGTGATGATCTCCATATAATGCACAGTTCTCATATTTTTTTTTTAAATTATTCTTTTAACATCCAGGTTTTGGTGCCCATAGTGGAGGATCTATGTTGCTAACAAAAATGTATTTCAATTTATAGGAGTTTTTTCTGTGTCTACTCTGTTTTTCTTTAAGAAGAGAAAATTAAGAGTTCTGTTCTTCTTTCTAAAACCCCTCTAGGACTCTGTGGGCTGTGTAAACAGAAAAGAAAGCATATCCAGTTGTGCACTAGATAACACGCATTAAGATAAATTATAAAATGGAGGGTTTTTCTTCTTCTTTTTTTTTTGCTTAGCATGATGTGTCATTTCCTGGTATATTCACAGTCTGTTTTTGTTCCTTATCCAGTCTTTTAAAAATTCACAGAGGCCCAGAGCAAGAATGTTTTCTTTATAAAAAAAGGCAAAATCAACCTACCCCCCCCAAAAAAAACCCCACAAGAATCAACATTCTCTTTGTTCATCTAGATAGTGGATACTGGCTTCTTTTTAAGTTCTTCGGCACAGCAGGGTTAAAACAGCCTATTGTTTAATTTGATGTCTGAATAACATGACTGTGTAGCTTCATGTGACATAAGTAAAATCGAAAAATAGTGGGAGAAAATACAGTGTGTTAGTTGTTCCAGCCATTTGTCATCACACAAACTGTTTATTTTCGTGGCATATTGGACTGCGCCTAGAGCAATGAAGGGTGAGTAGTATCCCAAGAGCCATTACAACACTGCAGTGTTGGCAAGAGTTGAAGTTGACCTCAAAAAGACAGCTGAACGAGTCTCTGATGTAAGGTATGGTTATAAAATCACTAACACTGTGTAGGTTTTCACTATGTTGATCAAAGACGCTGTAATGCAGTAAATCTTACATGAACTAATGGCGCCATAGCTTTACATTCTAATAAAAATCTCCTGAAAATTGTTGTCCCTATTTTCATCCATGGCACAGGAAACACTGTGATTTGGAATGCGCTATTAGGCATTTTAGGATGTGGTTAATTAAATATTAGGATTAATGTACCCCTGAGATAATATTTGAGAGTTTGGAATCATCTCATCCTTAGGCTTTGAGTTTTACAATAATTCAATTTCACCCTAATCCTAAGGCAAATAGCAATAGCACTTAGACTTATATACCGCTTTACAGTGCTTTACAGCCCCCTCTAAGCTGTTTACAGAGTCAGCATATTGTCCCCAACAATCTGGGTCCTCCTTTTATTGACCTCGGAAGGATAGAAGGCTGAATCAACCTTGAGCTGGTAGGAATCGAACTGCCAAACTTCTGGCAGCCGGCAGTCAGCAGAAGTCGTCTGCAGTACTGCATTATAACCACTGCGCCATCACGGCTCTTAAAGTATAAACACCACCTATCAAATGTATATTACAATAGCAAATGGAAAACCAAATTATTATTTGTAAAAAAAATCTGAGTCTATCTCTAACCTTACATTTAAAGGCAGCTTAAGAGAAGGCAGAAGAACCTCAGAACAGTGACTGATGTTGAACCATAGTGGATAAATATATAACCAAACCAAAGTCTACCCAATATGCTGCATTTATTGACCGAGTAAAGCTTAGAGATACATCAGTTGACCTACTACTGCTAACTTTTGTCTATAAAGCATGAAAATATCAATCTGAAGGTAAGATGCAGTGCAACAGGGCAAACGTTCTGAGCTTTACACTGTCAAGGTGGGAATCAAACAAAGCAGCAGCATTGTTCTTGTATCATTCAATTTTTATATAAATCCATCATCTATTAGCTTACAAAAGCATTAACACCACCTATCAAGCATTGCATGCAAGCAGATAGAGTTCCTAATCTATGCAGATGGTGCAGTGATTGTATCAGAGGGCCTTCTGTTTTGTTTGGGTCACTGCTTAGAACTAAATTGTAAAAAAACAACAACCCAAAATTATGGTGTTCTCAGAAAAATCCATGGGCAGTCAAATGGACAGAAATTTCATCAAATGGTTTGTTTTAACTACCTTGGGATGATTTTTCAATCAAATGTGAATCGGAAAGCTTATTTCTTACTCATCTCCCAGAAGATCCGTAGAAGCAGTGTAGCCAATATATCATTTTTTTTTTGTACAAGAGGAACAGAATAGATTTCAGCTACCATTAATCTCCTTGTGGCTAAACCTAGAGCCCAATCCTTTATAGAGTGGAATTACACTTAAGAAGCCAGACATTTTTGTTCATATCTAAGCTTTTAAGAAAAGTCTTGCCAGTATATTCATGAATAGGGATATATAGGGATAGTAAAAGGTCAGCCAATGAGGGACTGTTTGGTAACTGAAACATAGCATTTGTTGTATGGGGCCATAAGAGACAGTTTGGAGCCTGGGCATGGCTTAACTGTTCTGTATATAAGCTTGAGGTGACTAGCTACTCTCTCCTCCATTTTGCCTTCTCCATTTTGTGCTGTGTTTGTACTTGCTATTTCTCTTCTCTACAACGTGGAAAACCTACAATGGTATTCTGTATAAAGAAATTTTCTTATGTAGATGAATCCTGCAGAATTATTTAATTGTGTGTCTGATTGTGTGGTGCTGCAACGAACTCTGACAAGTCTACCAATGGCATGGTATGAACCTAATGCAGCAGTAGGTCTCCTGAAGTTGACAATAGCGCTTGGAGGAAGATATAGAATGTCTGACCACAGTTGAATCTTGATTCTACCGTATTGTCCCAATAGTGAATATAAGGAAAGTCTTTGCCCATGCAGACATTTTTATATACATTTTTATATAAGCAGTACACATTCTTCTGTATTGCTGCCTCACCAAACTTTGCAAAAAAACAAAACAAAAACAAAACAAAAAAACAACCCAACCAAATGCTCCAGATGGTATCTATGCAAATGTCTAGTTGAAGTTAGGGATTCAAACTTTATGTGGCAAATAGCAACGTTTTGTCTAACAGCAGGTTGAATATGGTGATCCCTCAAAGAGCATTAAAAATAGATGGGTTTCTTCTGATTTCTATTATATTACATTATGAACTCATGGAAGTCAAATCACCAGCACTGATTTGTAATCTTAATAAATATTTCAGTAAATTGCCTAATCAATCAACAGCTTTAACCTTTTATATTTTGGGGCTTCAAATTTTTGAAACATACTGAAAACGTGTACTGCTGAAATAGAATTTTAATGCTTATATATTGTATTAATGAAGGCATTTGGTAGGTATAATACCTTATCAGATTAGGTGATTAAGTTCTGAGGTCTTAACACCACAAAGGAATTTTACCTTCTGTTTTTCTTTAAAGCACACTGTTTTCCTCCATTAGTCTAATAGCATATACTCTTATTTATGCTCATTTTATAAAATCAACAATTCCCCAAGTTAATAATAATACATATAATTATGTAGGGCCACTACTGAGGCACAGTCTCAGATCAAATCCATTGCAATGTATTTGCATAAGACTTTGAATTTAGAAAAGAAGTAAACAAGTTATTTTATAGTAAACTGTCATATGAGTTAGACTTTTATTTCACAGCACTGGTGCAACACACCATGTGCAGATGTTCATTATCACAGAAACTTATTCCAAACTGAGAGAAAACAAGATGCCACTTTCCCAAGAAAGTTTTAATAAGGATTCTTATCTCTTAATTGAAGGAAAGAATTTTCGTTCTTGTCATTGGTATACTTGATGATGTATACCAACATCGACCTGTCTCTGATATTTCATTTTCTCTATTGGTTAATTGTTCCTTACTGTGTTTAGTTTAAATTAAGTCTTCTTTCTTTAGTTGAGGTTTCTCATATCCGAAGAAGGGTATGATAGACAGCAGAAGGATATGATAGACAAAGGGGTGGGATTCAGCCAGTTTGGACAGGTTTGGGTGAACTGGTAGCTACAACCAGCAGCTAGGCCCGTCCCCACCCACCCCAGCGCTATCCCGTCTTATACAATTGCTGTGTTTTTGATTCAGTGCACAAGTACGTAAGGCGTGCGTGTGAGCGAAGCTATCCCATCCTATACAATCACTGTGGTTTTGACGCAGTACATGTACATAAGGCGTGCGTGCAAGTGAAACTATCCCATCCTATACAATCACTGTGGTTTTGATGCAGTACACATGTGCACGCTCGTGCACTCACATATTCGATTCTGGGCGAACCAGTTGTTAAATTATATGAAGCCCACTTCTGGATAGACAGCAAAGTACAATAGACAGCAGAAGATAAGATTATAAGATAAGCAGGGGCCTTGGTCTACCAGTGGGTAGGTTTGGATGAGAGAGCTTGTTATGTAACCAACTCTTAAAGAGCAATCCTGAAATCCTTGGAGAAAGAGGAGGGCATATATAAATAATTCATGTGATAAAATTCACTTTGCAGCATTGCCATCACAACATGAAATGTACTTATGTTCATGAGTGCATCATGAACTTGAGAAGAAAAATCACCTTGCAAGCTTAAAATGGCAGGCATTTATGTTTGAACTTTGCTCTGCATGAAAAATGGATGAGAAACATGTGCTGGATTCTTGCGTTTTTGCAAACCGGACATCAAAATCAGTATGTTGTTGGGCCTTTCTATGTTGTTTCCTTTTTCTTTTCTTTTCTTTTTTCTTTTGCTGCTTGGTAAGTAATGACATATGAAAAAAAAAAAGCTTCCTGACATCTATTTTATATAGTTATTTTCTTTGGGAAACAACCTACTTGAAATAAAATATACAACTCAGAGAAAGCATAATTAATACTGAACACTACTATCGCTATTAACTTCAATAACAGAAATTTGGCCTTTTCACTTGTAGCCCAGCTTCAATATCCACAAATTAAACTATGAAACTATGGGTTAGTGAGATGAAGAACATATCAGAGATTGGAGATTGGTCCCCCCACCAATTCTGAATTGCAAGGTTTGCTTCTAGGTGGCTTTTGTCTGATATGAGAGTGCCCAAAGAGTTTTATCCTTGCCATCTCCAATACAAATTGACCTGATCTGTGCTTCTTAAACTAATGTACTAATTGGAATTCAATCAACTACAATCTTAAGAGTCTAGCTAAATGTTTCAATTTGGTTCTTGACTCAAAAAACACTTCAAATTGTATTCAAGATAAAAAATGTTAATGGGTAGGGGTTATTTTGAGGAGATCTTGCTTAAAAATGCATAATTTAGTACAATTTTAAATGCAGTATTTCATGCGGCTCTTTAAAAAAAAACCACAGTAAAATGGAATTGCTTTACTAGTGAACACATACCAAAAGGACATGGACAAGAAACAAGCTGATTTAGACGTGCTTTGCCTGAGACAATCTTCATATATGTGATGTAAAGCAAAATTCACTTATTGCTAAATCAGAAAAACACTTTGTGTTAAATATGGAAATGAGGAGGGAAACCTGAAGCTAAGGTTTCCCTCTGGTCCATCCAAATAGTGGGAGGACCAGAAGTTTAAATTGATTGGCTCCCACGATTTGGAGGGAAATTCAAGGCAGCCGAGTGGCTGAGCTGTCAGACAGCTCCCCTTTAAAGGGAGCTGCCAAATGGCTCAGTCTTGGTCTGTTACTGAACAAGCCTGAAATAAACAAGTTGTTATTGAGCTAGGAGTCCTGGCTCATTCTTGACCCATACATAACGCTTTGGAATGGTAGTTTCAGAGCGCCAGACTGTTAGCTCTGAGCAGCAGCTCATGAAGGCTTATGCCTTAAAATGGTTAGTCTCAAAAAATGCTACCATTTTTTCTTTCAGAATTTTGGTTACCACAGTTTAACTAGGTCGCCTATTGTGCCTGGCCCTACAGTGTCTGAAGCAGCTCTGGGTTGAAATGTGTCTTCATCCCTGGCGAATCTGGCAATTCATTCCCTTCTTCCCATTCCTTATTCTATCTCCCCCACCCACAGCCTGAAAATGTCACACAGTACTATAACAAGGAGGAGTGGGATTGGTGATTTTGCCTTTTTATTTTTTTGCAACCTTCCAACCTAGTACCAGGTCAGTTTTGTGCCAAAATGCCTTCTGCAAAAGGCTATAAATAAAAAATCTCAACCTTCTGTTGCCCTCTTCTTGCCATATTAAGGAGCTGGTGGTACTCGATATAAAACCAGATAAAGGTAAAGGTAAAGGTTTTCCTCGCACTTATGTGCTAGTCATTCCTGACTCTATGGGACAGTGCTCATCTCAGTTTCAAAGCTGAAGAGCCAGTGCTGTCCGAAGATTTTTCTGTGGTCATGTGGCCAGCATGACTAAATGCCAAAGGCGCATGGAACACTGTTACTTTCCCACCAAAGGTGGTCCCTAT
>JANHZT010009563.1:1914-13478 GCA_032468215.1 Stegonotus admiraltiensis | reverse complement strand
GGCTATTGCTTAATGCATTGTAAGCCGCCCTGAGTCTCCGGAGAAGGGCGGCATATAAATAAAATCAAAAAAAAAAGACACCATGGTGTTCTCTGATGCTAAATCTAAATGAGGTATGATTAATTAAGATCCCATTGTTAAAACTTAGGGACAATCAAGATGTGAGAAAAGCATTTTTATATTCAAATGTCTGTTTCACTCAAGTATATATTTTTTATTACATAACATATAATACACAACATGTTGGTGAGGAGAATTTTCCATCTCTGTAGGAGTTCACTCAGCTTGATTTGTTTTGATACTGGAGTTACTATCCTACTGATAGATGTAGGTCTGAAAGTATGGATTTTGAATAATACATCAGCCCAAGAAAAAAGCAATTTTGAGCTTCCACTTTTACAACAATAAACCTGTTGGATTATTATTTGTATTGTTAAAACAAGCATGATTTTGTCTTCACATTTACTTTAATTCCAATGTAGGAAGCTTCACCTGGCAATTCAATAATGCTTTGTCATCAGGGTTATTCCCATAACTTTACTACCTCACTAATTAATAATAACTAAATCATCATGTCTCTTGATGATATTAATTAAACAAATGCTGATCCCATTATATCATATACAGTAAATCAGTCTTCCTAGAGAACCATGGAGAATATTTTTTCCCTTCAAGGAAGTTCCATATATGAATGTTGAGGAACAGTTAGTAATCAAGCAAAAGCATGACATCAAAAGCATGACATTCCAATGCAAGCTTGAAATTATTTTCATGAATTCCACTTGATAATGCCAGGCTAAACTTAATAACTATTTGTGAGCATCTCTTCTAAATTTAAGTCTTTTCTAATGTATTAATGTATCTTTAAATAGTAAGTTAATAATGCTGTTATTAATGAGTGGCTAATGTTCTGGCTCTGAACAAATGGGTTCAGAAATATCAGTTGGAAATTAAATAAATATTAACTTTATCAAACAATTTAAACCAAAGCTTATTCTGTCTGAGCCATGAAGCATATGAGAATGAGATCATTTTTAATTAAACTGCATTGATCATCAAGGTTAATTTTATGGCCTTATTTTGCTTATATGAAATGGACTATACAGAATTTTAGAAACAAAAGTTATTGTTACAGAACAAATCTTTTTATTCAATCAATAGCATATTGCTTTGATATTCTGAATACTCAATTATTTCAGATAGAGCCCAAAAATGGACTCTTTGCAACCCTCTGGGTCACTTGATCCAGCCAACAGCCACTCCATCCGCTGCTGTGCCCCCCCCCCGGAATTTCACCCAAGAGCCAAGCCCCGGAGAAGGCAACCCCATTCTCCACTGGAGGGCCGAATGGCAGACCTTAGTCCAGCGCTCGGTGGCTGAGTTACCCCGGTGCCCAAAGGGCTGCATCGGCCTCCCTTCTGAGACTCCTTTCATCTGCTTTGGGGGCCAATTTCAAAGTGAGGACCCACACACACACTTTTGAAACATCAGAAGGCCCACTCTCAGGGCGGCACAGTCCAGAAAACCACCCAGACCCTGCAGCACACAAGTGTGGCCAAATAAGCTTGGGAAGGGAGCAGGTGTGCTAAGGGCTCCCATGACAAATCGCTGGAGCCTGTCAGGAGAAGGAAGAACAGGTGGGAGGGCACTGGGGGGGGGCACTGTCCAACCAGGTCAAGTGCAGGACCAGGTATTTGTTCTGAGGTTGAAAGGAGGAACCATCTGGGCCTGGAAGAGGATTGCGAGGGGGAGACCAAGTCCCATCCCACCTTTCTTTAACATGCCCCACTTCCTTCCCAATGGCAGATGGTAGGGCAGCTGAGGCTGACTTGGGATGGAAATGCAGAGAAATGCACAGTGAAACAACTGCCTTTTCCTCTCCAATTTCTGTTAGCAGAGAGAAGGAAGAGGCAGAGGTGGTGGCGGCGGCAGCAGTGGAAGGCAAGGGGCCAATCCCAGCTGACGTGATTACCCGGCGGGCTCCGTTTGTGTGGCTCATTTCAGCACTGCCAAACACACACACAAGGAGGCCTCATTCGAGAGGCTTCAGAGGCCGAGGTTTTTTTTTTTCTTTTCCCCCTCCTGCGGCCGTGTCAAGGGCTTTGCAGTATGGAGGGTGTTGCCTCCCAAGGTTTGGGGAGGGAAGCAGGGCACATTAAAGAAAGGTAAAAGGGGAAGGGAGAAGCTTGCTAGCTCCTTCCCCGCAGCCCTGCCATGCTTGCCTGCCTTCTATGTGGCCTTCCGCTTGTCTGAGTTTGCAAGCTGGCCACCGAGATGCCAGGAAGGCAGCATGGAAGGCAAGCAAGCATGGCAGGGCTTCGGGAAATGGAGTAAGCTGCTAGCTCTCTTCCCCACAGCCGGGTGGCCCTGCCATGCTTGCCTGTCTTCCCAGTGGTTCCCATGGTCAGACCCGCTTGCCTGCCTTTGCAAGCTGGCCATGGGGACACTGGGAAGGCCACATGGAAGGCAGGGAAGCATGGCAGGGTTACGGGCTGCAGGGAAGGGAGTAGGGGAGGCAGGCTGGGACAGTGGGGGAGGGGCAGGGGCAGGGGCAGCTAGGTAGGCCATGATTCATAGGCTTACCTGGCAGGCAGATCAGGGCCGCTCAGTTGAGGCACAGTGCTTCAGGAAGGCAAGCTGCAAGCAAGGATCCACACAGTATAAGTGAGGAGAGACTGGGTGGAGGGGGGTGGGGCGAGTGAGCATTGGGCGGCCAGGGCAAGCGAGTGGGTACTGGTTTGGGGGCATGGCGAGTCAGTGATTACTAGCGGTTAGGCAAACCAGCCCAAATTACTGCTACTGGTCCTCCCGAACCGGTGTGAACCAGTAGCAACCCATCACTGGTCTGAGGTTGTGATACAATAATTTGAGACTGGCCATTTGTGCCTTGAGTGAAAACTATGAGTCAGTTTGTTTCACCATTCATTTATTTGTTTTCCTCACTACCCATAATACTCCTAGGAGTTTTCTTCAAACCAAAGTTCAAAAGCATTGATGGCCTTTCCATCCTGTTTCTTCAAAGTCCAGCTTTTGTTCTATAAAGTAATATAGGTAAAATTACATCCTACATAGTTCTGATATTGGAAGATATATACTGTATATATATCATAATTCTAACATCCAAATATCTTTTCTAAGGCCTTCATGGCTTCTCTGTATAAGCCTGCAACATGATTTTACGTAATATATGTAAATTGAAAAATTAACTCCTAGACAAGATCCATGCCAATATATTTTTGTTACTGTTTACAGCTTTATTAGGTTTTTTTGTATATTGTATTTTGTACTATGTTTAATTTTGTGTGCTGCCTAGAGCTTCTGGAATGAGGCAATTTATAATACTTACACATAAATATGTGAAATAGATTTGAGTTGAGAGATTTAATGCTAAAAGTAGCAGGTCAGAGCATTAGCACAGCTAAAACAAAATTATGGAAAAGCCTGAGCTAATCCAGGCTAATAATAAAGCTGGAAAAACTTTAAAAGTAGTAGCAACTTTAAAATGAGCACCATCCCTTAGAGTAGAAATCGACTGGACAAGGGAAATCTTTACATCTTTACCCTGACTCAGCCTTCCATCCTTCCGAGGTGGGTAAAATGAGGACCCAAATTGTTGGGGGCAATATGCTGACTCTGTAAACTGCATAGAGAGAGCTTTAAAGCACTGTAAAGCGGTATATAAGTCTAAGTGCTATTGCTATATAGGCCTTTAAGATCCACTTTGTGTAGAGGTTAAGGCATTAGTCTAGAAACCAGGAGAGTACTTATTTTCTTTCAGACCTAGGATGGCGGCAAGAACAAACCACTTCTGAAAAACTTTGCCAAGATAAACTGAAATTGTGTTGAATGGAAGCATGTGTGTGTACATGTATACATGTATGTATACATGTATGTGTGTGTGTGTGTGTGTGTGTGTGTATACACACACATACATATATATTATTCACGCCCACATATACATACTATCAAGGAAGTGAATGATAAATGAGGGAAGCTGTTTCTCTGTTGGTTTGATTGCATAGTTGTTTTATTATTTTCCTCCATTGTTGAATATGCAAATTTGAGTACAAAACAAACTCACTTGGAAAAATTCATCGGAACTCAGTGCAGGATAAATTTCTGCATACTTCAGGAATGCTGACAAAGAAAATGTGCGTTTAAAAGAATGAAACAGGATTTTTTTAAAAGCAGGAATGTCTACAAGGAAAGCTTAGAAAAATCTTGAAAGGTGTGAAAAAGAGAGGAGCAGAGGGAAATGAAGATGGAAAGTGGTTCTATAAAAACAGCCCTTCTCGGAAAGAAAGGAAACGGTGAGAGCCATCATTTCCCTTAAGACAAACAATTTAAAACTCTACAGAAGTGCTTTTATATTCTTAGAAGTTCCTGAAGTCCTTTAAACCATCAATTTCCTTGGGGAATGTAGTTGTGAAACTCACACCATTTATTCCTGAGTAGCAGCTAGGAATTAAGTGATTTTTCATTTAGTTGTGAGGTAGTCATGAAAGGCAGATTGTTTCCTTTAAAGTGCCCACAGTGGTACAATACACCACTCTGAAACATAAGGTTCAAAATAGGAATCTCATGCATCCGCCCACAGAGATATATATAGATATAGATATATAGATATATAGATATATAGATATATAGATATATAGATATATAGATATATAGATATATATATGTACTTTGGATATGAAATGACTAGGTGGATTAGTTCAAGTTTCAATATAATGGTAGAAGATGCTCACTACAGTTTGAAAGTCCACTCCAGCATATATGAAATACTTTGCTTAAGAGAGCTGGGACGCCAGCCAGTGTAATGCTGTAGTTAAAATGAAGAGAATTTCAGGTTTCCACTTAACTATGAAGATGACGGTCACCTCTTCTTTTAGCCCAAATTCTCTTCCAGATTTTTTTAAAAATGGGGACAAAATTAGCAGCTACTCCCATTTACACTGTCCTGAACTCCCAAAACAAAAGAAGAAGAATATAAATGCAACAAAGAAACCAAGAAATAGTATTCAAACTCAGAAGCACATGTGCTATGATAACTAAAATTGAAATTGAAATTGAAAGGTTACGGCATAAACCACTCATGATGATCCCAGTGGTTATTAGCATGAGTGCCACGTCAAAAAAATAGAAGTACTGGGCTGTATACTTGTGCCAGTTGTGCCATTATGAAGTATCCAATAAACTGTTCTTTGAGGAATCTGCCTGCCTCAGAGTTCTGTTTTCTGGGTGCATTACTTGGAATGTTGACACTTTTCTCCAGTTGGATGTATTCCTTAGGTGTTTCTGTTGAAATTCCCAGATTTACTTTAGATTTTGCCAATCATGTGCAGTAATGGTCTCAGCATCTGTTGGGCATTATGATTGTCTCAGATGCACTTAGCTACTGTTAAACAATTTATTTCACTTATTATCATGCCTAATTATCACAGACGAATGCATGCTCCATTCCCATGTGAATTTCAGTTCACATGGCACATTTAAGTTGCCCTTATGAGATACAGTAATAAGGAAATTCAGTCCAAAACTTTAGAATCTGAAGAATCCATCGCAATACATCTAAATTGGCCACAGAATTGTTTTGTATGTCATATTATATCTATTTAAAAGAAGAAGAAAATGATTTTTAGTTAAAATTGACTTGAACGGTTCTTTCTTTTTATGACTGCTTGGAATTTATTTTACTTACATGTTGTTTCAAAATGTGCATTAGATCATATTTATAAACAGCAGAACTACTTGCATTGGTCCATAAGCTCCATTATCTTGATTGAATATATTTGTCTATGTCTGATCTAATATTCAAGCCTTACATTCTAGGTTAATGAGCTTTAAAAAATTATATTTTGGATGTTCAATAAAGCAACAATGACAAAAAAAATCATTATGTCAGCATTCATTTCCAAAGCAGAAAATGTAATTAAACACAGATGCACTTTTTATATTCTGAAATAATTAGAAGCTTACACCCCAAGTTATGTTTGGTAGATGCCTTTGCACACAATTCTTCCCTCATAGGACGGGGGATGGGGGGACGGGGACGGACTCTTCTTTTTGGGACTGCCTTCTGTCTCTTAACCACAAGATTTACCCAGTTCCTATCTATTCTCATCCTACCTAATTGTACACTGCTTTGTGCTATGGGTTTATAAACTGCCCATTATGATTGAATGGCAATCAATTCATTATGACTCTGAATGGCATAGCTGCAAACCAGTGGTGGGTTCCTACCGATTCTCCCCGGATCGGGTGAACCAGTAGTGGCGGCGGCGGGAGGCTCTGCTCACCCGCCCAGATGCTTCTGTGCATGCACAGAAGCGTCATGCGTGCAAGTGCACACGTGTCTACAAGCAAACCAATAGTGATGGGTTTTGAAACCCACCCCTGCTGCAAACAATATATAAGCGATATATATATATCTTTATTTTATTTATTTAATTAAATTTATATACCGCCCTTCTCCAGCTGGACTCAGGGCGGTGCACAGCCAAGATAAATACAACATATATACAAAAATTAAAGCCATTTAAAAAATATTAAATAGGTTTGGCCGAATTTAAAATCCCACAAAACAAATTTAAAAACCCCAATTAAAATTAACAAAATTAACTCTTAAAAGTCACCAAGTTTGGAGACCCCCTGGCTTAGAGATCAAAAGTGGAGAGTCTTAACTTCCCACCTGAGAGATTTTTCCTGGATTAAGAGTTTCCCCGTGCAATGGTCCAAATAGATTCCTTGGAGATAAAAAAATATCCCCATTGGATATGCAGGGAAATCTCTGTCTCACACCTGCACCAGGTGCTCTCTGCCCGGAAGGCTTTCTGGGCCATTGCTATGAGGCTGCCCTTGTCTCGCTAAGCTTGCTGAGTTTCAACCTCCTCAAGTGATTTTTTTTTTTTGTAGAAGTGATGAGCAAGAATGGGCAATTCCTCCTTCAGTGCCCTTTGGTTATCATACCTGGGTCTGATTCTCCAGGACAGTGTGGGGGTTTCCCCCCAACCTTGGCAGCTTTAAGATGTGCGGCCTTCAACTCCCAGAATTCTGACTGGGGAATTCTGGGAGTTGAAATCCACACACCTTAAAGCTGCCAAGGTTGAGAAACTACTCCAGGATCTTCTAAAGCAGATCCAGAGACAAATCACTGGAAAACCCCCAAACGTGGACAGCAAAAAAAAAGCCCAAATTCAACAAGGAACCTCTACCAGCCCTATCACCCCACTTCCCACAAGTTACCCCAAGTGTTCACCATCCTTGGAGAACAACGTCGCAGTCCTTTCGGCGAGGCCCAGACTGAGTGGTATGCATGGTTTCAGGAAAAAATATATTTAAAAAGGACTTTACACCTTCCGATCCTATTTATCTCCCCTCATCGCCTCTAATGCCGATAAGCGTTCTTGTGTTTTTCCTCTCTGTACAGATTTGTGTAAGATGTCTATTTTTATATTAACTTAATCGTGTGGTTTTTAAAAGACTGAAGAAGGTTTGCAGGGTTTTGTTTTGGGTGTCGTTGGGGGATTTTTTGGGGGGTCCGTGTTCCTGATTTTGTGCTGCGTTTCCTTGATTTGCAGACCCCAACATCTCTTTGTTTGTGAGATTTTATAATTTTTGGCTTTAGAGATATTTGCTTCCCAGTTATCATAAACCGGGCTCTGCTTGGAGACACCACCCATAAATGATTGCCTGTTTCTTGCTACGCACTTGTCCATTCGGTTATTTGAATTAGAGCCCGGGGCAAATGCTTCACGAATAGATGAGCGGCTGGCTGTAATGGCGTCCCAAATCGGGGGCTTCCGGGCTGTGGCCGGCTCCTTTGCAGGACAAGTCACCACAAGTCGTGAGGTTGAGATCCCAAGAATGTCTCCCCCCCACCCCCCAACCTTGCGATTCCTCTTCTCCAGCTTCCTGATCCCACCGTCCTTCCATCCTGACCCAGTAGCAATTTCTTGGCTGTTTGAGACGAGGTTTGTGTAAATATTGTGTCTTTATTACAACCAGGTTTGCGGTTTGATGCCAGTTTTTGTTCTGCTTTTGTTCCTTCTTGTTTTTAAATGTACTTGATCCACTTCTGTAAATTGCTTAGGTGAATTAGAATCCACATGTATTTTATTCTTAAGCGTTTTGGTGTGCCTATGTTTTTGTTTTTTAAAATGTGTGTTATTTAATGTAAATTGCTAGCACAGGTGTAACCGTCCCTCAATAGGTCCTGAAAGCGGATTAGCAATGCAAGGAAAACGACCCCTCAAAACTCCGGATTTCAGGACTGTTGGGGGGAAAACGGAGAAAATATGATCGGAATCGTTGCATACGCTTCTCTTGCTTGGTAAGCAAAAGTAAACGGCTCTTCGTCCTGGGCCGGTGATTTCTTTTTTCCTTCCCACAATTTCTTGGGGGAAAAAAAATAAGAGACTGGTTGAAATCAATTTAGAAAAAAACGCCTGGTTTCATCCTGTGGTTGTGGCTTTACCTGAGTAACTGTGAATCTTCTATGGAGGTTTGAAAAGAATGTTGAACACTAAAGACCCACAATCTCTCGAGAAGCCTCAAGCATTGGGCTCGTATCCGGAACCTTTGGTGTGACAAATGGGCGTGCCTGAAGTTTGCCCAAAAGGACTGAACCATCTGGTGTAGCAGAAGGACGGATCATGCCACCGCCCGGATTCCTTGACCCCAAGGGACCTTGGCTGTTGGAAGACCTGACCTGCTCAGTGGATTTTGTACGCTTTACTCGTTTAAGCTAATTAAGGCGGCGGCTGCTCCTTCTTTTTAGCACTTCCGTTCTTGTGCTGTGCCTGCCTTGCCTTTTATATGGTTTGCCTCTTAATAAATACAGAACGGTGTGCTTTTATTTTCAAGCAGGTTCATCCAGTTTCCCCAGACAAGATGCTGACACAGGGGTGAACATCCATTGCCTCTTTTAACGACGTGGACTTCAACTCCCAGAATTCTTGAGCCAGCCATACTGGCTGAGGAATCCTGGGAGTTGAACTCCACAGGTCTTAAAAAGTTGCCCAAGCTGAAAAAGCTGTTCTAAAGCTAGAATATCTTTTCAAAGGGAAAAGATCAACCCTTAACACTCGGCATCGAAATAAAAATGGAGACGGTCCTATATAGGTAGTCCTCAGTTTACGGTAATCATGATGGTCGTGAAGCAAATCACCCAATCTTAACCATTTTTGCAGCAGTTGTTAAAGGAATACAGCTGTCCTAAGGTAACCGTCATGGTTGTTAAGCAAGCGCTCCAATCGTTAAAGTCACTTCGTTAGGATTGATTTTTGCTGACAAATTGAAAGCAAATGTCGATTTTCAGCAAAAAATGTCATGAGTCAGCTGACTAGGATGCTGCAAATGGTCGTAAAAGGAGGTCAGTTGCCAAGCGTCCAACAGGCAGTCGTGTGACTGGGGGGAGGAGGAGGCCATAGTAACTTTGGAACCGGGTCATAAGTACTTTTAAAGGGGTCCATCATAACTCTGAATACCCACTAAGCGACCAATCATAAGTTAAGTACTATTTCTAGAGATAATCTGTCTGTCGTACAACAAGTATTTCCTTCTATGGCCAGAAAGTGCCAGGTAAATAGTCCCAAAACACCACTAGAAAACTCAAACACCTTCGTGAACTAATCAAGGTGAGAAGCAACCTAGAACTAAGGATAATTTATGTGGGGTCCTTGATGCTCTCTGAGCTTGCTTGTTTTCATGCAGACGTTTCGTGACCCAAACGAGTGCAGTTTGCCGTCAGTTTATATTCCAACAATAGTCTAATAAAATAGAATATAAACTTGACAGCAAACTGCACTGATGACGTTCCCTAGTTGGGTCATGAAACGTCTACAAGAAAACAAGCAACCTCAAAGAGCACCAAGGACCCCCCACTCCCCCATGTCAACCCCGAGCTACAAATATCCTCCTTTATTAGCAAGGAGAAATTTCTTGGCAATGAGAAGAATCTGTCAGTGGAACTCCTTGCCTCCAGAAGTTGTGGGTGCTTCAACATTGGAGGTTTTCAAGAAGAGATTCGACAGCCATTTATCTGAAATGGTATATTGGTTTCCTGCTTTAGGGGGTTGGACAAGAACAAGGGTCCCAAGCCCCCAGTCTGTGGACCGGCACTGGGCCATAGCATGCCAACAAGCGACGCCCCATCGGTGGGATGCAGGCAGCACACAAAACCACACCCCCTCCGGTCCGTGGAAAAACCGGTCCCTGGTTCCCAAACACTTGGGGGCTGCTGGACTAGAAGACCTCCAAGGTCCCTTCCAACTTTTATTATTCTATCCTAAGTGACTGAATCCTGAAATGAGAACTTGTGCGAGTACTTCATAAAAGGATTTAATAACCCTTATCTCCCATCTAGCTTAGTTCAAAAAGTGCCAGGCGTTAAAAAAAAAAAAAAACCAGGTCCGCACACAACGGTCCAATTCAAACTGCTTTATTACTGAGAACCCGACGCACAGGAATCTTCTTGCCTGTCGGCACCTGCTAGGAATTGGCTCTAAGGTCCAGTGGCATTCAAAGGAGGTTAAATTTAATTCGCTTGTGACTATGTAGGGATGCTAGGCTGATCCTTCCTTTGACTCCTCTGCCACGCTACAATTACAACAAATGCAGTACAAGCCAATGATGCTGTCGCCGTAAGCCCAGCCCCTCCGGCTTAGTAGGGGTGGTCCCGCGTGTGCTCCATGATGGCCATCAGGGCAAGCCAGGTCTCCTCTGCCGTGGGGATGATCTGGTTAGCCGGGAGCAGGAACCCGTATCGGCCCTGGTCTCTCAGCTCAAAGGTGTAGGAGTACTTAATGCCTTGGTCGTAGGTCCAGTCAATCGTGCCTCCGCTTGCTTGGTCTAGAGCCAGGAAATAAGGGATGCGAAAGAAGACGAGCTCGTGAAAACCACCTCTGCTATCGTAACCCCTCTCCCTTCAAGCACCGATGACGTTACCTAGCTGGGTCATGAAACGTCTGCAAGAAAGCAACCCAACTCACAGAGCACAATGGACTCCACAGTCGTCCTCCTCCTCCCCACAGCCCGCTCTCTTTTCTAACACTGATGGTGTTACCTAGTTAGGTCACGAAACGTCTGGAAGAAAACCAGCAAGCTCAGAGAGCACCAAGGATCCCAGACACCAGATTCCCAACCCAATCAAGGAACCTCCAAGACCCTCCCCACCAATACTTAACAGAGCAGGCCTCTTGTGTGTAAACAACTACAGTGAGCACGGAGAGGGCCGTTTATTTTTTCACCAAGTCTTAAAATTGCACTGGTCCTGTTGCATAACACACCTAACTAGGTCGCGGAGAAGAACGCAACGTCCTACAAGCCAGGAAACCGGATCAATTCCCCGACTCAAATTAGCCTTAATGGGATTAGATTTAGGCCTGCAGCCACATGCCCGCTAAACCATTAACTTACCAATCGTTTCCTCCAGTTTGTAAAGGTTTTCTCCCTCCGTCTGTAAGACGGGGTCTTAGAGAGACCTCACCACCACGGGTCTAGGGCAGTGGTAGGCAAACTTGGCTCTTTCACACCCTGGGGACTTCAACTCCCAGAATTCCTAA
>JANHZT010009558.1:0-10996 GCA_032468215.1 Stegonotus admiraltiensis | reverse complement strand
TTTTGAGTGACAGGGAGCCACAGCAGAGGGGTGAAAGAGCCACATGCGGCTCCAGAGCCGCAGGTTGCTGACCCCTGCTCTAGGCACACTGAGAATATATCTGCTGAACAAAACTCTGCATTGGTGACAGGAAGGGCATCTGGCCAGTAAAACACTCTGCTAGCTCCATTCAGTTGCCCAGACTCCACCTCGTGAGAATTATGGGGTTGTTAAAAGATAAAGAAGAAGATTGAGAAGAACATTCCCTTCCCTAGCCTCGAGATACCCTGGTGGTGGTTGGTTAATTGGTTTGGTTTATATAATGGCCCACCATTTAGGTCCTAGGGTTAGGGCTTGCTTACCTTTTTCAAAATCAGCCAAGTTCAATTAGATGCTATTCCATGAAGACCTTGCTGTCATATCCATGTAGTTTTATTGGTAACAAAATGGAAGTGGTCTGTCATTGCCATCTTATAGCATTAATTAATTAATTCCAGTCATTCATTTCTACATACATGTTACTTTTATAGGTAGTCCTTGACTTACCACAGTTGGTTTAGAGACCGTTCGAAGTTACAGCGGCTCTGAAAAAAGTGACTTATGACCGTTTTTCACACTCAGTGATGGTTGTAGCATCCCCACAGCCACATAATCAAAATTCAAGCACTTGTCAATGATTCATGTTACGATGGTTATGGCGTCCCGGGGTCATGTGATCCCCTTTTGTGACCTCCTAACCAGCAAGATCAGTGGGGAAGCCAAGTTCACTTAACAGCCTGTTACTAACTTAACAACTGCAGGGATTAACTTAACAACTGGCAGGAGTGGTTGTAAAAGGGAGCAAAGCTCATTTAACGTCTTGGCTTAGCAACAGAAATTTTGGACTGAATTCTGATGGTAAGTTGAGGACTACCATCATTTATAGGTGGCCTCACACCCAGTGACTGCATAGCTTACAATTCAGAGTAAAAAAAAAAATTCAAAACCTACAAAAGAATCATGGATGGCCTCCAAAATACCATATAGCCAAAAATAACCACCATCCAATATGGGTTCAACCTTCACTTCGTCTCGGAGAACAGCCAGTTCTTTACTATCTTCCTGAACAACATCAAGGTGGGAGCTTCTGTGTGGTAGCGCAGTGGTTAAAGTGCAATATTACAAGCTACTCCTGCTAACTGCCGGCTGCCAGCAGTTCGAGTCTCACCAGCTCAAGGTTGACTCAAACTTTAATCCTTCCGAGGTCGGTAAAATGAGGACCCAGTTTGTTGGGGACAATATGCTGACTCCAGTGGTGGAATTCAAATTTTTTTACTACTGGTTCTGTGGATGTGGCTTGGTGGGTGTGGAAGGGGAAGGATACTGCAAAATCTCCATTCCCATCGCACTCTGGGGGCAACCAGAGGTGGTATTTGCTGGTTCTCCAAACTCAAAATTTCTGCTACCAGTTCTCCAGAACTTGTCAGAACCTGCTGAATAGCACCCCTGGCTGACTCTAAACCACAGGAGAGGGTGCGAAGCAGTATATAAGTCTAAGTGCTATTCTGAATCTCCTGAGAAAGGCCAGCTTCCTGGATCCCGCTAGAATGGATCAAGGGTCTCCAAACTTGGCAAATTTAAAGCTTGTGGACGTCAACTCCCAGAATTCCTCAGCCAGGGAAAGTTCTTAAAGTTGCCAAGTTTGGAGACTCTGGCACTAAAGGACACTTCTTAATCAGCAAGACTCAAGAGCTTGTCCACTCTGCCTGATCAGCCTGGACTCTAGAAACAACCATAGATGGACCACCCCTCAAATAACCAGGCCCTATGTCCCAAAGTGTTTCATAGCAATAACCAGCATTTCGAGGTGCCAACTCGTAATCAGTACAACTTGCAAAACTGTGATCACATGGGCAAACCAAGTCATGCCCAAAACTTCTTTTATTAACCAGCCATTTTAATGGAAACAAGCAAATCCCAAAAGATTTGGAAACAGGTAGTAAAAAAGCTAAAAATTGTCCTGCAAAAGAAATAACTTTTCCTTTTCTTTTTTTCCAAGACATAACCAAACTAGAATGTGGACATTAAGTACGTGGTTAAATAGGTTTAAAACAGGAGTGTCAAACTCTATTTCATTGAGGGCCACATCAGGCTTGTGTTTGACTTGGGGGGGGCAGTGGGGGCATGGCCAGCTCAACGTCACTTATGTCGGGGGCACCTATGGTAGCCAGAGTGCTCTGCCAGCAAAAACAAAGCTCGGGAGGGCTGCATGCAGCCCTCTCAAGCTCCATTTTTGGCTAAGACGGCCTCCTGCAACTCTGCCAGCAAAACTGGAGTTCGGGAAGGCCCCGCGCAGGCCACCCGAGGTCCATTTTTGCTGGCAGAGGCACTGTGGGCCAGTCCTTCATTGTTTCCAGAGCGGACTGGTGGGCCAGATCTAAACACCCTGCGGGCCGCAATTGGCGCGAAGACCTTGAGTTGACACCCCTGGTTTAAAAGGTGATAGGACAAAAACATAGCGATTTTGAAATCAAGACTCATCTTGAATTTTTTTTTTCATCCCTTTTGGTTCTTTGAGTAAACTTCCATAACGCCTTTAATTTCCTGGCAACATGAAGAATTGAACCCACATTTGCAAAAATGATGAGTAATTTTCTTTGCATGGATTCTTCTTCCTGGTTTCAGGCACAAGGGATGCTGGCCAGACCTGCCTCTGAGTTTCCGGACCCGGACACTATATCAGCCGCCACTAATCCAAGGCCACCGTTTGACAAAATCCTGATGGATAAGGCCACCTCTCTAGGTAAAGATCAATGGATGGTATTTCATTGAATCAATCACCTTTTCTCACGATCCAGTCTGAAAGATACGAAGTGTAAAATGTGTCTTTGTTTTACCTGCAGAAAATCAAGTGGCCATTGATGGTGGGAGAGGAACTGCTTCTCTGCAGTCAGATCAGGTAAGACAAGGATTACGCAGGGAAGCGCAGCAGGGGTGGGTTCTACTTACTTTACTATCGGTTTGCAGCAGGACCACGCGTGTGCACTTGCTTTGCTCGCGCGCACTTCTGCGCATGTGCAGAAGCTTCCTGACGACACCTGGGATGGTGGGCGGACCCTCCCGCCTGTTTTACCACTGGTTCTTGCGAACCGGTCTGAACCGGGGGCAAACCACTGAAGTGCAGTAGTAAAGGTGTCTGCAGGATAGGTGGCTTTCATCAGAATGAGAGAAACAGGCCTGTCCCTTTCCAGCACAAGCTTTGTCCCTTTCATACATGATGCATAGATTTTTAAAAAAAAAAAACCAGAGCTTGCAGAACAAACTGCAAAAACCTTTGACTGGATTTTGTCCTTTACAAATCTGTTGTTCCCCATCCAGACTCCCATAGCCTCCAGGGCAGCAACAGAGTCACTTGAGTCATGGGAATGGAGATATAAAGTTGAATATCATCAGCACACTGATGGTACCTCATCCCGTGTTGGCACATGATTTCGCCCAGCTCTGAGCTGAAGAAGCTTCTTGGATGAGAAGTGAAACGTCTTCAAAGAAAAACAAGGAAGTCCAGTTGCCTCTTGAAAAAGCACCTTTGAGACAAGTGCAACCAGTGTTATTTCTGTCCCACACTAGGCCTGAATCCTGACTGGAGGGATCAAGATACTCCATTTTATTCAGAACCCTCTGAATTCTACCATCTTCCTTAGAAAGGGAAGGCGGGAGATTAGACGAAAATTGTCCAGACTGGTGGGATCAAGAGATGTTTTTTTGAGGAGGGAGTGAACTGGGGCCTCCTTGAAAGGTCCCAGAAATGCCTCCTCCTGCCGTGAAGACTTTATCACTGCCTGGTGGCCACCATCTTGGAAGTTTTCACCAGCAAGAAGGATGGGATCTAATTGACAGTTGGTTTTAACAGCATTTAGGATCCTATCCACTTCATCAGGTTCAACATGCTCGAACCATTCACAAATAACTGCTGTGATCTAGGCTTCCTGAGTAAAAACACATGAGTAGTCCCAAAAACCTTTTTTATTGCAACAGCTGTGAATTACGTTAAGTCCCAATTTGTTGCAAAAAGTCCTTCGAGAGAAGTCCTTCAGGATAATCACCAATTTTTATCTCCTTTGACACACTGCCAAAGACCTACTTGGCAAAGCCACATGGAGTCCAAAATCAAACAGAGATGCCGACTGGGAAAAGAATTAACAACGTTGCTTTCCTGCAAAGGCCCTTTGTGCCTTTGCTCCTCTTTTAAGCCTTATGGGAGGGGCCAATCATCTCCAGGCTTACTCCCGAGTCATCCCTTTAGTTTTAACTGTTCTTGCCTTCTGGTAGCTCTGCGCATGCGCGCACTAGGAACAGGCGCCTCCTGTTCCTCTGCCTCTCTGATGTCTGATTCTGGAGGCTCTGGAGTCCGTGCATAACTCCCAGATGGCCCTGGCTCCATCTCTGCCTCCAACACAGAGCTCTAGTCCAAGCCTTCCCTAGACTCCAGAACTGGCCCATGTTCTTCCACAGCCTCCTCACTGTCCAAGTCCACTGCCAGCTCCACAGGCTGCTGGCGGACCACAACAATAACTGAATAAGGCCCAAAGGTGCTTTTTTTCAGAAGGCAACTGGACTTTCTTGTTTTTTTCTTTTGAAGACATTTGGCTTCTCATTCAAGAAGCTTCTTCAGCTCTGAGAGGATAGTGGGGAATGGAATGGATGAGAAGCGAAACATCTTCAAAAGAAAAAGAAAAAACAAAGTCCAGTTGCCTTCTGAAAAATGCACCTTTGGGACAACCATGACCTGAATGACTGAGAATCTCTACAGATTTTAACTGAGTAAGACCTTTCCCCAGGTATCTCTAATGCAGTGGCCTTCAAACTTTTGGGCACCAGGGACAGGTTCAATGAAGAAAGGTTTTTCCGTGGACCAGAGTGGGCATGGTTTTGCATGCTGCCTGCATACCATGGATGGGGCTTTGCTTGTCTGCGGGGCCTGGTTGCTGGCATGCTTACAACCAATGTCGGTTCACCTACAGGAGGTTGGAGACTACTGCTCTGATGGACCTGTAACACCCACAGGTTCCAACTGGGAATGAAACTGAACAACTTTGTCAGGTGTTCAACAAATTCCTCTTGCCTTACCTTGTATTAAACAAAAGAATCATGTTTTGGCTTTGCATGATGTATTTTAGTCCTGTCACCTTCTGTCCGTTAAGAAGTTTGAAGGCAACTCAGAAAATATCGGCTTGTAGAATAACATGTTTTCTTCTTTTAGGGCTCAGGGCCTGCTAACAAAGTGGCTATGGAGGAAAGGGCTCCATTAGATCCAAATCAGATGGACACAATAGAAGAGAATTATGGGATGGTGCCGTCTCTGGGTAAGTTTTCATCTCGGTTACAATAATCAGAAATGACTGCCATCCATTGTGCTAATCGGTGCCCTGTGGGTGAGTCTTAGAGAACAGTAGTAGCTCATCCATGTGCATTATGCCAGAGCATGGAAAGCAGTGAGAATAGAAAGGCAGTTTGGTCTAGTGGCTAAGTTCTACCAAGTTAGAAACCGGGAATGTGAGTTCTACTCCTACCATAGGCATGAAAGTGGGCTGGTTGACTTTGAGCCAGTAATTCTCTCACAACCCGACTGACCTCACAGGGTGGTTGTTATGGGGAAAGTAGGAGGAGGAAAGAATATTAGGTATGTTTTATTATTTATAAAAATAGTAAAGGCAGAAAATAAATAAATTTTAAAAAATAAATAAAAATTAGGCTGAGGTAATTGTTTATGGCATCTCCTCAGTTCTTTTTAGTACAGATAGTCTTCATCTTACAACTGTTCGGTTAGTGACTGTTCAAAGTTACAACGGCACTGAAAAAAGTGACTTATGACCATTTTTCATACTTACGACCATTGCAGCATCCCCATGGTCACGTGATTTACATTCAGATGCTTGACAACTGACTCACATTTATGACGTTTGTGGTGTCCCGGGGTCATGTGGTCATGTGATCATGTTTTGCGACCTGACAAGCAAAGTCCATAGGAAAATCAGATTCACTTAACAACCGTGTTACTAATTTAACAACTGCAGAGATTCGTGTAACAAATGTGGCAAGAAAAGTCGTAAAATGGGGCAAAACTCACGTAACAAATTTCTCACTTAGCAACATAAAGTTTGGGCTCCATTGTGGTCATTAAGTTGAGGGCTACCTGTACCTTCTTTTATCACCCTTAATATCTTCGGTTATCAACAGTTTCAGACATGGATGTTAGAGAGAGATAGACAGAAATTTGTGAAGGGATTTACTCATTCT
Source organism: Stegonotus admiraltiensis (assembly GCA_032468215.1). NCBI lineage: Eukaryota > Metazoa > Chordata > Lepidosauria > Squamata > Colubridae > Stegonotus > Stegonotus admiraltiensis. The sequence goes on along the minus strand of JANHZT010009558.1, from coordinate 4,741 downwards.
GTCAGGATATTGCTTGTAGACGTTTCAATACCCAACTAGGTAACATCATCAGAGATAGTGAGGGTGAGGCTTTCTCCCTGTCTACTTACAGTAGCACTCCCATCAACACTGGCAAGATAAGCTACTGTATATAAACAGAGAACAAACCCCACACCAAACAGGAGAAGGGAGGTATGTTGGATATGTTTGCCACCCTGAGTTATTTGCAAAAATAATAGACAGAACAGAAATAAATAAAAACTAACACCAGCTTAATTCATACTAACTGCCAGGCTCCTTGTCCAAGATTTTCTGTGTGTTTTCTATAGGAACCTTCAAACTGTCTAGCTAGGCTTGTTGCTCTTCTGTGTGAAAGAAATACTTGCCATTCGTGTTTTAACTTTAATTAAGCAATGGGCCAAATTTAAAGCCATCATGGTTTGATACCATAAAATGTTCCTGAAGTAATTGGTTGTTGTTGCTGCTTTCTTTTCTTGGTACTTCGTTTCAGTGCCCCAAACTAAATTCACGTCATGGCAGGAATTAACCGAGGATCCATCTGTCAAGGATTCGCAAGAACAAAGACCAGCAGGTAAGCATTCAGTCATGGGTTCACACATTGCACTAAGCGATGGTTTGCTTAGCTATGTTTGCTGAATAAATTATAATCAGCTGGATTCACAAAGCACATTATATCCAAACTAAACAAGCTAACTTTTGGTTTGTATGTTCTACTGTCTCAGTGTTTGTGCCAAGTCACTTTGCATTTATTTTGTGATGCTTTAAAGAATAAGCCACAGTTATAACTGTGAAGGCATAAATCGTGGTTTACAAACCATACTGTCTGCGCAAACATAAAACTCAGTCATAATGTGGTTAAGTATCACTTTGGTTGAACGTACTGTCCAGGCCCCATCTCTTCTTTGAATCTAAGAGCTCTTCCAGGATTGAGGGTAAAGTTTTCTCTGATTACATTCTTCTTATTGATTTATTCAGATGACGGAAAAAGCAGTAAACAGGACAAACCGAAATCTGAAGAAAAACAGAAATGGGGAGAGAAAGCTGTCCCTTTTGAAGAGGCTGACTTCTCTCAAATTCCAAAATTAGAAGATTGTACCGAAGAAATGAAAAATATGAGCCATAGTAGAGAAAAACCACCGAAATCCCTTGAGTTTGGAGGTGGCTTGAGTGAGCGGGTAAGCCTTCCTAAACCGCAGAGAGCACATTCAGGAGATAAAACCTATAAATGCTTAGAGTGCGGAAAGAACTTCACAAACCTTAAGTCACATCAAAAGATGCACACGGGTGAGAAGCCATACAAATGTTCCGAGTGTGGGAAGAATTTCCGGTACAACATGAACCTGAAATCACATCAGCGAATTCACACTGGGGAGAAACCATATAAATGTTCTGAATGCGGAATGACTTTCAGCTACAGCATGAATCTGAAATCGCATCAAAAAATCCACACCGGGGAGAAACCGTACAAATGTTCCGAATGCGGGAAGAGTTTCACTCACAGCATGTACCTGAAGTCGCATCAGAAAATCCACACGGGAGAGAAACCCTATAAGTGTTCTGAGTGTGGGAAGAGTTTTACTCACAATGTCAATCTGAAGACCCATCAAAGAATTCACACGGGGGAGAAACCGTATAAATGTTCTGACTGCGGAATGACGTTCAGGTACAGCATGAACCTGAAATCACATCAAAAAAGCCACACGGGAGGGAAACCATATAAATGTTCCGAGTGTGCAAAACAATTCAGTAACAGCTCAGACCTTAAACTGCACCAGAAAGTTCATACAGGGGAAGAACTCTCTAGTGCTCCCAAGGAACAAGTTTAAAGTCAGCGCGCAACCTGTAAGAAGATAATGCAGAAAGGATATTGTTGGATGTGGGATCCTGCTTTTCACATCTTCTATCCAGGGGTGTTTACAAGATGGGGTTTAAAAAAGTCAAGAGGAGAGCCATGGCCATGTTATTGAATCCCTGTCCCTTTTAACCTGTGGCTAAACAGGAATTGTATAAAAAAACCCCAAGGTTTAGATCACACGGCCACGATTACCATCTAGATCAGGGGTGTCAAACTCAAGGCCTGTGGGCCAGATCCAGCTTGCAGGGTACTTAAATTTGGCCCACGGGGCTGGCCTGGAAATGATAAAGGAGTGGTCCACAGTGCCTCTGGCAGCCAAAATGGGGCTTGGGGCACGTGCAGCTCCCTCGTGCCCCGTTTTGGCCGTCAAAGTGCAGGAGACCGTCCAGGCTGAAAATGGGGCACGGGTCCGTGCGTGCCACCCGTGCCCCGTTTTGGATGGCAGGGTGCTGCAGGAGTCATCTGTCCCATCTCACACACACACCCAGCCCGCAGAGAACTACAATGCTGATCCGGCCCTCAGAGAAATCCAGTTTGACACCCCTGATCTAGATGTTTCCAATACCTCCTACTGTTCTTTCTGCTTGCCTCAAAATATGAAATGAACTAAGCCTTGTAAAAGTGCTTAGTGTTTGAGATGAATTTCACTGATAGTCTTAAAAGGTTGAATTTCATCAGAGGAGAACTGCATGTTTTATGCACAGAAGTATCCCAGGTTAAAATTGCATCAAGCAATTCACGGAAGTGAGAAGTAGTCCCATATCTCAAAACAACCTTCAGCCCTAGCAAAAGTCTTGCATCACATCAGGGAATGTCGATAGGAGAGAATCATATTAAATTGTAGAGAGTAAATAGGGAAGAATGGTATTAAATTGTAATATAGACTGAAAGGTGGGAAAATTTCCAGTGATCGCATAATACTTCATATTAAGAGATTCCATGAATTCAGTGGAAATAATCAGGGATCAATTTTTATCTGGCCAATCTGTAGCCGAGAAGGGTTCAGCATGGTAAGCCAAGATTCCTTTGCTCCAAATGTGGCAGAAAATTCCTTCCAGTACACGTATTTGTGTTTTTAATTGGGTACCTAACTAGTGACCTCAAATTAACTTTGGCCAAAAAAAACCCCATCATTATAGTTAATACTATAGCTGATTTGTTGGGTAGTGATGGTTTTTTAAAAAATATCTCCATACTGTCACAGCAGTAGTCCCCAAACTTTCCGTCTTGACTGGGGTGGTGGTGGAAGGGGATGGTTCCGTGTGAGTAACAGGCACACGCACAGCTCCATTTGTGTAAGTGGAGCTTCGCACTCAAGCACAAGTGCCCACCACTCATGCAAGTAGAGCTATACATATGAGGTGCAAGCATTTGCCACTTGCATGAATGAAGCTCTGCACGCATCTCACCTGCTGCTTGTGCAGCCTGGTTCTAAACCAGGCCCGGGGGTTTGGGGACCCCTGCTTTAAAACAGCCATTTTTAATAAATCAGTGTTGTGCTGCCTGCTTATCTTTGTCCATGACTTGCTTTTAATTCAAGGTTCCCAAAGCTCTGGAAGAGAAAGGTGGAAGTATCTTTAAAAAAAACAACCTGAATTTTCCTTGCGGGGCAAGTTTTTCATATGCACATAAGCCTTTGTAAATTTTACTACTATTGTTGGTAAAGAACTCTGGATAGTGTACATAATTTAAATGCTGTGGAAGATGGGAGAGTGGATCGAGGAAAAATTAAAATTGTTGAATTGCAATGCTCTTATTCTTTCTGTTGCAATGACTGAGGCAAATGGAACCCCATGGGTGCTTTCAAGTGAAATTTGAAGGAGGAATTCCTTTGCATCTCAACTTTTGGCTTGTAGGCTTTAAAAAGTCAGTGAATCAAGGAAAACCTTACTGACAAGTGATCACATCAGCTTAAAATTTAATCTGCGTTCTTTCTTTGTTTGTTTTTTGCTTGCATCATATCACTTTCAATTTTCTCCAGTCCCCATTCTCCATCCTATTCCACAACCTTCTTCTGAAAAAAATAAGATCTGGAGTACAGAAGTATCTTTGTTTCCAAGAATGTCTTTGGTTTCCACATTTTCTCAGGAAAATGGTCAAATTGTTTTTAAAAAATATGGATATAGCACGATCTGATGTATCGTTCTTGTTTTCCAGAAAATTGTCGTTTCAGCTAGATATTGATGGTAAATATTGTGGTGAGCCAGAAAATGTTTCGGTGAATGATATAACCATCCTGCTTCATGATTAATTTTTTTTCTTTGAATTTGGTCCTATCTGTGTTGCCGTCCATTTTGAGAAAGGACAAGTCCCATCAACCATTTTCTTTGGGTATCAATGATACTGTACACTCAGAATTTGTAAAGTAAAAGATTGAGGGCCTTATAATTCTTATAATAAAGGTTTCAAAATGGGATGTAAGGGATTTCATAAGTATTTTCTCCAGTACTCTTACATCTAAAGAATTCCCATAGGAGGGAGTCCTATAAGTGTATAAAAAGCTATACTCAAAATGTTCAGCTTACCCAAAAGGGATCCACATTATTAAGAAATGCATACAGGGTGGAAAGAGCTTCAGGTAAGACTGGTACTTTAGTTTGAAGGATATGGATCAAGAAAGAGAAATAATAATGGATACAAACAGCAGACTACATAGTGGGAAGTTATTGATCTCATCTACTATTACTTAGGTGACTGAGGTAACCAAGTTGATAAATGTACAGTATAGTTTGGACTCTTCAATTGGAAGATGCAGGCAAGAGCCTGAGTTGCGAGGAGACTAATGCCTCCTACTAAGGGCAATATTTAACATCCAGCTGCCTGCAATTACTGCGAGTTCAATTGTCACCAGGCTCAAGGTTGACTCAGCCTTCCATCCTTTCTAAG
>JANHZT010009555.1:29343-40478 GCA_032468215.1 Stegonotus admiraltiensis | reverse complement strand
AGGGAGGGAGGGAGGGAGGGAAGGAGGAAGGAAGGAAGGAAGGAAGGAAGGAGGGAGCTTGGTCATCTGCAAAATGGAAGTCTTCATATATATAGCTGTATACACAGTAGGAGAATATTGGGTACTATGATGCCTGAATAAGATTAATAATAACAATTTATTCAAAAGAAAAGTTTACAGTTATTGAACAATGACACTAATCATTATTCTTTTTTATTATTATTAATTATTTAGCGGTGCCTTATCTGTAGCTTTCCACACACAAAAAGTAAATATAAACACATACATTTTTCATGTATTGCAGCATATAAACTTCTACTTATATGGAAAAAAACGTTCTAAATTCCAACATTTGTATACTTTGCTAACCGTAGCTCTAATAATTGTTCATTTGACTAGAAATGTGAGATATCGATTAAATAAATAAATCCTGCAGATTTAACAGCCACAAAAATAGAATGGAAAGACAGTCCATTCCTCTTGGAAAACAAATAATTTCCTCTGAGAAGTGGTGATTCAGAGAATAGATGGAGCCTGAACTAGACCCTCAAATGTCCACCTGGAAAGTCTTGCCCAAGAAGTGGAGGTTCTCATCACATTCCTAGAAAGATAATCTTGCTCTTCATTTGGAAGCATAAAACCCATCTATTTCTGATTATTTTAGAGCAACCTACTCACAGTGACAAATGCCTTGTTTACTTTTAGCTTAGATGATTGCAATCTATGTGGTGTTGAGTGTGCTTGCAAACCTCAATTAGTGAACAACATATCATCATGAATACTTTTCTCCAGACTAATTTAAAATTAAAGTTTGTTATCTACCATTTTTGGGGAACCAGTTCTTGCTGGTTTCAGTTTTAAATCCCTAAAAACTTAAGAAACATTGCCTCTCCTGTACTTGCAGGATAGTCAATTTGAGGACATGTTTTCTATTCCACCATCAAAAGAAGTTTGGTAGGAATGTTGGATGTTCCTAAAATAAATCTTGTTAGATATCAATCCAATTTTGTGCAGGACCATATTTTTAAAGATATACTACATACTTTTAATTGGTACCATAAACACATTTGCATTTATATTTAGAGACCTATAGGCAGGACTCCCAATGTTTTATGTCTAAGAGATTCAATAAGTATTAACAGAGCACTTACACTTTGCTTTGTTAATTCTCTAAAGTATGTACTTGATTTCAGTTTATGATGTGGTAATTGCATATTAATTAAATGCCAAGTACTTGCTAAAATGTATTCAGTGATATGCAAGAGTCATGCATATTGTTGTCCATATTATCTGATTGCTAGAGCTCTTTAAATGCTTATATTTAGTTAATGGATATGGAGTTAATTTGAGAAGTAGGAAAGCAAGGAGAAAACAAAACCTTTTATTTAGTAGTTTTCATTCTTAGTTTTGTGTAAGAGATTGTAGTTATATCCATGTCAGTGGATATAAATATAGGTCATTCTGAAAGTTAATCTACCTGAAATAAATGTAAACCTTTAAGACTTGAACCAAAGTAATGTTCTTATGTATTGATTTGATTGCTGTTTATTTCTTGTTCTTATCAATAAAAGGTTCACTAAAGATGAGAAGACATTCCTGGCAGTTAGATTTGTTTTATATCTAGTTGTATTTTGCTACTTATGGAGAATTAAAGTCAATAGCATAACATAGCTTTTCAAAAACTTATCCTCAGTTTGCAGAGCATGTATATGGAACTTAGATTTTGAGACAATAAAATTATAAAAATTCACAGATTTTACTCCATTTAACTATATTTAACAATATCTAATGAGCAATTGAAATAAAGCATGCTGATGGGGAATTCTAACTGAATGCCTTTATCTAGACTCTGCAGACATACCTCCATTGTCTTTCTAGAAGCCATCAGCTTTATTTCTCTTAATTCAGAGATGTTTCCCACTGGCCTTCATCTCTGCTTTGCTCATACATCTAACCTCCCAGCAATTACAGTCCCAGAATAGAGACGAGAACAAGTTTTCCTTAATTTCCCTTTCTCATTCCACATACTTTTACTAGAAAGCTGCCTTCATCTCTTTGTTCATCAGATCAAAGAGATGAAGATCCCTCTGTCTGAAATCACCTACATAGGTCCTTCAGATCTACTTTCTATAATTATTTATCCTCTCAGCCTCAAGACCCAGGCTCAAGATTCCTGAAGCTATAGAAATCTCTTGAGGTTTTCCTGGGTAAGGCACTAGTTTCACTCCTTCCACTTTTTAAGCTATATTACAAGTCTGTTTTCTGTAGCCAATGGAAAGGAATTTAGTTACGTACCCACCCACTCCCCACCCCATATTGCTGTCACCAGACATTTTTTCAGTAGCAAGATAATCTCCTTCTTGTTCACTGAGATTCTGAGTTTTGGATGCCTGAGTGAAATATGGGAAGGAGAAAGCACATATCTGAGTGAATAAGGCTCACTCATTCACTACAACATCTTTTTTCAAAGGTTTTGTAACCAGGGAATTAAGTTGGTATAACTTTATAAATGAGAATGCACAGTACAAACACATGTAAATGATGAACCATGTTTTCCTCTTCTCATAAAACAATGAGAGCAGGATTAAACAAAAGGGAAAATAAAGACAATGAATTAAAATAACTACTGAGGTGCCATAGTACTGCTAAAGAATATTATGTAGGATGAAAATATGTGGGTCTTCCAATAACAGATAATATATATATAACATTCATCATTGTACAAAAAAGGGACAGATGCCCTAAACTGGGATTGTGGTTTGGTCATCTTACATATAGGAAGAGTGATCATTTAAAATCTTACTTGCACGGGTTCCCCTGGAAGGTAAAAGTAATTAAGATAGGCTGCCACTAGTCAGACCGAATCCCAGGGCTCTTCCTTCAGCCTACCTCTTAAAGCATAAAAAGGCAGTTGTTTTGAAAACAATAGAGAAATTAATGAATTTTGTGCTAGCTCAAGGGGTAACTATGATGAGATGAGCTTTCTTTTAAAGCCAATAATTTAAGCAAAACATTAATTACATAAACAGGTCTATCAGAAAAGGGGAATACATGAAAACAATGGAAAGCAATGTTCAAGCACAACAAAATTCCAACTAAATATGATTATCATAGATATATTAGTTATTTACTAACTTTTGGCCCGAAATCAACACATGTTCACTGCAGAGAGGATAGCTAGGGGAGAAATTATCTGCTCCCAGTCCACATTATCCTCAGTTTTATGAGGACTGGAATGTGGAGGATAACAGAAAATTAGCCTCTTTATGGAGATTAACAGTGGCTTTGCCCAATCAAGCAAAATGCTCCAATAAACTGCTCTTCAGAGATGTTTCACACTATTCTCCTCCCCCAGTTGACCATTTATTGTTTTCATTGCTACTCACTTGTCTCCAAGTGTTTCCAGCATCAGACGAAACAAACATGCTGATATCATTTTCTGACAACTCTGATCCAATGTTACCTGTAAGGAAAGTACCCCAACCTATAAAACTTAAATGTAAAAGAAAACTGAAAGCTTTTAGTAATATATATTGGTTGAACAGTGATGACTTAAGGATGCAATTTATTACAAAACAGAAAATGCAACAATGTTAATTTATCAATAGTTTGTGTGGTGTATGTGTATATACATATGTGTGTGTGTGTGTGTGTGTGTTTATTATTTCATATAGTTAATCATGTTGCAATTCTTGCAGCAACCTTACAAAATAAGGGTAAGACAAGTGTTGTCCTTTAGATCATGGCAAGATTCAATTTCATAGCCAGCAGCCAGCAAGAAAGCATATCACAAAACAAATATTTCCCACCTCTTTTGTTATGTTTTGTTAAGTCAATTTTGTTACCTTCCTTGTTTTGCTGACAGAAGATGAGACACAGTGATTTGACTCAGGCCAAACTTGAGAGTTCATGAAAAAAAATGAGATTTGAAATAGATCTTCGTGGTTGCAACTATTACTTCATGTCACCTTTGAACCACAAGTTGAAAATTTGAACTTTTATGTTCCACTTAAATAGCAATAAGAAATTGTAGACTTTTGTTATATAGCACTGGAACATTTCTTACCAGAGGCCACAATGATTCCTGGAGCTGTATCGCGACTGGCAATATTACCAGAAGTGTAAGGATTTTCTGAAACCTTCAGGTGGAGATGAAGGGAGCAATATGGCTTGGAAGAAAACAAACAAGGAGATGCTTATCAGTACTGGAGGTAGCGTAGCATAGCATAGCATAGCATAGCATAGCATAGCATAGCATAGCATAGCATAGCATAGATCTTGAAGAAGTTATTGATAGAGCTACAGTACTTTTTTGTAATGCAAGTATTTTTATACAATTGCATTCATTCATTCTCAAGTGACAAAAAGACCTTGGGAAAGAATCCAATTAATATTAAAAAGCATGACCACCAGATGGTCACACAATAGGACCACTTTCCCTTCCTGTTCACACATATCTATGGCCTTCCTTAGTCTATGTGGCTCCAACTTCTGAAGTGTAGTATAATGCGATACACATGGATCAAAAGTAGCATTCTTGTTCAAACAGATTTCTCCAACGTAGATTTAGTTAAAATCAGGAAATCTCAATTCTTTATCACATTACTGCTTTAAGGATTTATCTACTGTGTACATGAGAAGGAATTTGAAAAGAAGCATACTTGTGCCAAATAGTTGTTGGCAGAAAAAGATTGTTTAGTTTATCAGAATGACTCTCCTTACCATTAATCTTATCTTCACATAAACCACATATGATACTTGAGATTGAGGTTTGAAGAAAATGCAAAGTTTTTGATGGGATTTTAAAAAAAATCAGAAGTAGGTGAAGAAGGCTAAATAAGGAGCCTCCAGCAGAGAGAATGGAATTGAACATGAAAGTGAAGAGATGATTTAGGATGAAACTAAAGTGATGAAATGCTGGTAGGAATTTTTAGATATCTCTACTTGGATGACAGTAATATGTCAAGACCAGAATTCAAATGAATGTTCTAAATGTTAATGTTCAAGAAAATGAATGATAAAAAGGAAGTCACAAATGCTGTGAAAATGTTAAAAATGGTAAGGCTGTTATAAGTACAGAAACATTACAGTGTGGATGTGCTGCAAATACAGAAATATTACAATATGTGGGTTTTTTGTAGAGTGGTTATGTGGCTTGTTTTATGTGATGAAGACTGCATCTATGCCTAATGCTTGGAGTGCTACTGTATTTTTCTCCCCTATAGGTATGTGAGGTACAGTAGTTTAGAGCAAAATTTGGAAAGTGCAGTGAAGCTTTATGTGAAGCAGACGATACACAGATCAGATCTTTCTTCTTTAGAAGGGTATTAAGGAATGTATGACTGTGTGAGATAAAGCTTATTGTGCACATGTTGGTTATGATAAGTAAAGTGGCTTGAATTAGAAAATGTTTTCTATGAGCATGGAGTTGAAAGTTCTGGAATGCAATTAGAATAGTATAAGATGAAAGTAAAACCCAAATTAGAATGGAACGCATAGTAAATAATTCAATTTAGAGCTAGGATTATGGCAATTCCCACTGATTGTCAAATGGATAAGGAGTGTTTAGGTGTCATTACACATAATTGGTCAGGAAATGAATGTGCATGAAGATTTGGATGGAGTTGATACCATGTTATTGGTTGAAAAGCTGATCATTTTCAGTGAATGTCAGACTATATAATGGAGTGAGGAATATGGACCTGAAAATTAATAAATCTAAAAACAAGAGATAGCTGTATTTCAGCTTAAAAATGTAAACTGCACTTTATAACGAAATGGTGGAAAATTAGAGGAAATAGATTAATGTCATGTGTTTTCAGAGTATGTTTACTAAAGCTAGTGAAATTGAGAAATGTTAATATGTGCAATTGGTAATACAAAGGTACTACCATAGATAATATACAGTGTGTTGCAAGAAATGAGTGTTAGTTGAAAGAAGCAAAGAGCAATTGGAAGAGAGTAAATAATAAGTGAAATAAAACAAGGAGACACAGGTGAATATGCTGAATGAATGTCAGCTGAATAAAAAAGTGAATGACCAATATTAGCACATTAAATAATTTAGTCATATCGAGAGATTTCATGAGGACTGAATAGCAAAAGAAATATATGAAGATGAATGGGTTAAGAGGAAGGGGAAAAGTGAGAAAATGTTATAGTTGTAGGAATGAGTCCCTCCAAAATAAAGATTATAATAAAAGATAATATATAAACTCAGTGGAAATAAAGTTGGGTTGCAAAGGAAGAACAATGGGGAGTGTCAATATTATTTCTGTAAATTAGTTTTGGCTAATTTCTTGCATTTTCTTATGTCATGGATTTTATTAGTTTGGCCTACTATTTCTCATTACCTTTCTGCAGAATTCATAATATTGCTTTCCCCAAGATAAATATTATAGTAGGTATGCATATATGACTGTAGATTGAAAGCCAGCGTGCTTTATGGCTGAGATTTGGGATTTAGACCTTAACTTTCCAATTTATTCAAACACCATAATTTCATTTCTCAGAGATTGTTTTGGTTTTATTAAGTGATGGCAACAAGTCAAAATTTACAGTCCATGCCTCCGAAAAGCATTGAAATAAGATCAAGAGAGGGGAAAAGCTGATGAAGAAAATCCAAAGAAATCTCCAATAATTAGATGTGTGTGTATGTGTGCTGCTTATTTTTGGGAAACTGATTCCTTTTTGCTCAATTTGATTGATTTATTTACACAAATTGTGTCAAAGGTGACTCTGGAAGTTGTACAAAGATTGAAAGCAAAAAATTAAAAATAAACAACTTTGTTCATAAAATCAAATACATAAATCATATTATTACACATGGCTGAGATTAAAACAAAACCAAACCTATTCCCTTTCAAACAATGAAAACAAAGGGGTTCAATTAACCTCCTGGCCCAAATGCCTGCAGGAACATTCAGTTCTTTAATGATTTTCAAAAAGCCAACAATGCCAGACTCATCCAGATCTCCAGGGGGATGCTGCTGTTCTAGAGGGCAGCCACAGCAACAGGAAAGGCCATTAATTAGATCAAAGGAAATCCATTCAATTCCAGAACTGGAATTAAATTAAATAAATACACTTTAATATTCACAGAAATCATTCCTTCAATGCAGCTATTTTTTCAGGAATCTTATTTTATTGCTCCTGCCAAAATCAGGCAACATTGAATATGTTTATATTATTACATTAAGTATATACATCAGATACATACATGGTTATTCTTTATATGAAGAATATAAAGAATTCTTCATATTCTTTATGTTCTTCTTTATATTCCTTATTATTTTATTCTTTATATGTGGATGTTGGCTGCAACTGCTCAAGTTAAACTAAGGCATTAGCTATCCAATCCAAGGTAAACTCCTGGGAATTACATAATTGTCCATGTTCTCAAACATTTACAGTATATATCAGAAAGACATTTTCTCCATTCTAATTCATTTTATTTTTATAAATTGACCACACGGGTAGTGTGTATGAATTATCATTCTCTATCTTCTGCACATACATATCCTATGGCTTTAAAAAAGGTGGACTGCAACAATAAAAAGAGAGCAAAGGGACTATCCATTCTTCAGCAAGTATTTTTATGGCTCACAAGATTTCAGACAAACCTTTCTAGAGAAGAGGGAATGGTATTGGAATTTGGGAGCCAGCCAGGAAAAAGGAGGAAGTTGAGAATGACTTTTTCTAAGGTTGACATATCTCTTCCAAGTTCACCCTCACTAATATACTATCTCACATTAGACCATTTGTTCAGGACCCATATTGTTGTGACCTCTTTAAAGGGAAGGGTCAAGGTACATCTGTCACTCTTTCCGAGGGAAAAATTGCCTGAACACATTACCTAAGAGAAGTGCTGTGATCAGGTCCATTTACCATTCATTTGACAGGAGAGAGTTAGAAAACTGACAACAAAGCAATGTTTATTTGTACGTCTTTGAGAGAGGAAAGAATAAAGTGTATCTTCATTACAGTGTATGTGAGTGAATAGTTTGTCGTGGAAATTAAAAGATGGTCTTCCCATTGTTTGATTCCTTTTTAGAAGGGATCCTATCCATGATATTTAAAGAAATTCAAATAGTGTGACTGGCAGCCAACATTTTTGCTACGATATATGAATATAAAAATGATATGTTAGGCAAGCAAATTACTTTTCCTTAAATACACTTTTCAAGTCAAAAATAAACTACCAGCTATACGTTAATGTTAATTTGGGCATTAAAAAGCTAATAAACCACTGGGCATCAAGGATAGTTAGAAGAAAGCAACATCTTAACAGAAATGTTCTTATACTCCTTGTTTAACTCAAGAATACTATTATATTCACCACTATTACTTTACTAACTGTATATTAACATGCATATGCCATAACAATTTCAAGGACCTGCTATATTGATTAAATTTATATTGTTATTTGCATAAAACCATAAAGCACTTGTTCCATCCTTTTTGGGTTTATCTTATTGCTTCTGGTACAAAAATAAAACAAATTCTGCTTCAGTATAATTGTGGGCTGCTCTCTCTCTCTCTAAATAAAATAGCAACTATTTTTTTTAAAAGAAACAAATCATAATCCAGAAAACAAACTCCATGCAATTAGTCCTTGACCTATGACCATAATTGAGTCCAAAATTTCTGATTTGAAATGAAACATTTGTTAAGTGAAAATTGCCCCATTTTATGACCTTTCTTGCCATAGTTAAGTGAATGCAGTTATTAAGTTAGTACTATAATTGTGAATAGACTTCCCCATTGTTAAGTGAATCTGGTTTGTCCATTCACTTTGCTTGTAAAAAGGCCACAAAAGGTGATCACTGCAACTGTCATAAATTGCAAAGCATCCTATTTCTGATCACATGATCATGAGGATATTGCAATGGTAGTAAGAACAGTCATAAGTCACTTTTTTTCAGTGCCATTGTAACTTTGAATGGTCACTAAATGAACTGTTGTAAGCCAGGATTACCTGTATAACAATATAAGACCCTTAAAAACCCCAAGCACAATTCTGCCCTAAAGCGTGAGAAAGCAGTTAAATTTTCAATTACTTTCTGAATGTCACTGAGGTGGGATCCAAATGGATTTCTGCAGGATGCTATTCCAGACAGCAGGAATTATAAGAGAGAAAGCATATTTCCTGGATTCCAACAAATAATACTATTTTATGAAGGGGACAATTTATCCTGATAATGCTATCTGCACTCAGTTCCATGGTTAACCATAAAAAATTAATATAGCAAGACTATTTGTTTAGACAAATGGCTCATTTCTTCCACCCTTATTGCCCTGACTCATAATGGCTAGTCAAAAGATTCAGTTGGAGAAAAGTGTTCAAGAATAGACATTTCTTTTCCAGTGAAAAGAAAAATAACTTTCATTTCCATCTATAATCTATATAGTAAGAGGGTTTTCCCCTCCCTCGTGCCTAAATCATCACTTACTATGGTAGGAGGCAATGATCTGGTTTCCTTTTCAATGTTCAAGAATAGTGAAAAGAAAAATAAGCTCATTTGCAACTCAAAAATTTTAAAAAGTTGCCTGGAAAAAAAAAACCCTCTATGAAAAAATTGTGGGGAAAGAGGCTATGCCACTGTATAATAAGAAGAGGGGTTTTGCCCTCCCTCGTTCCCATAAACCTTCACTTACTAGGAGGCAATGAACTGGGTTCCCTCTCAGATCTGTGTCCGGGGCCTGCAGCAAATGCCAGTCTCTTCCTTTGTTGTAGGTGATGAAAGTTTTTACTTGGTTGTCAATCTTCTTGTTAGCCAAGAACATTCCCTTTATCCCTGCTACCTAGGAGAAATTGACATGGCTGAAAAACAAGATAAATTTGACACAAATTGTGTGTGCATTTGGTACCTGTCAAATCTAGCTTTAGAAATAGCATACAGAATGAATATGTAGCAGGCTCCGAGGTGAAAATTGCATCAAAAGATTTCTTACTTACCAAAGGTTGGGGGGAAAAAAATAAGATGGAAACTACTGTGGATTCAGACAGGTTAGAAGAAGACGTTGCAGGGTTGAACATAAAAAACAAAATGTAGATTTTGATGAGGTGTCTGGGACAAAAGCAGCCACAATCATCGGAGTTTTATTTAAGCTTGTGGATGGTAAAAAAAAAGTGTGTGTTTCATTGAATATAAATTCTACACCTTTATATAAATCATGCTCACTTGTGTTTGGGTAGACAGGGTTATCTGTGGGTGCAACTCTCTCTCTCTCTCTCTCTCTCTCTCTCTCTCTCTCTCTCTCTCTCTGTGTGTGTGTGTGTGTGTGCGCGTGTATTTCTATGTGTGCATTTAGGAACTCTTTGGGAGAAGGGAAAGCAACAGCTCCTTTGAAGGAGACAATATTGTGCACTTCCCTGAGAGGCCATTTCTTGATCTGACTTTATTATACAACACCAATTCCAATCTTATATAAAAGTTTGGAAGGTATAATTACAATAGTTGCAGAGTAGACCATACATATCTTGTTCTTTTTCAGTTGTGGCTTAGGCCTGGCAATGGGCAGAAACCAGATTGTTATTTTGATAGATCACCTTTTTCAGACCCATGAGGTAGAGAGATCAGCTCTCTTGATCCTATTAGACCTCTCAGAGGTGTTTGATACTATTACTGGCATTGTTCTGGGCCACTTGGAGGGTTGCAAGTAGAGATGGCACTATTTTGCAATGACTTTACTCCATTATGAATGGATGGGTATGGATTATGAATTGGGGTTGCTGTACAAGGAGTCAATCCTAGTGGAAACACTGGCTTCATATCTGTTATTTTAGCTCCAAATACAATTCAAAGTGCAAATTAAACCTAAACAGTTTTATATGATTTATATCCATGATGGCGAATCTATGGCACGGGTGCCACAGCTGGCATGTGGAGCCATATCTGTGGGCATGCGAGTGTTGCCCTAGCTCAGCTGCAGCGCACATGTGTGTACTGGCCAGCTGATTTTCGGGCCTTCCAGGCCCAGTGTAGGAGCCTCTAGAGTGTCTCCGGGGGTGTGTGGAAGGCTGTTTTCACCCTCCCCAGGCTCCAAGAAAGCCTCTGGAGCCTGGGGAGTATGAAAAACAGGTCTACCAGGCCCACTGGTAACCTTTTTGCCGTTGCGTGCCAAAAGCGAGG
>JANHZT010009555.1:0-13557 GCA_032468215.1 Stegonotus admiraltiensis | reverse complement strand
ACTGCAAGTTCGAGTCCCACCAGGCTCAAGGTCGACTCAGCCTTCCATCCTTTCTAAGGTGGGTAAAATGAGGCCCCGGTTTGTAGGGGGCAATAAGCTGACTTTGTATAAATATATAAAAGTATGAAGGCTATTGCTTAACGCATTGTAAGCCTCCCTTAGTCTCCGGAGAAGGGCAGCATATAAATCAAAGGAAAAAAAAAAGGTACACCTAAGTCCTCCATATAGAGTATTCCATTTGTGTAATATTTAAACATACTACAGCCAGCCACTTCTTCCAGCAAGTCACAGAAATGAAATAATCTTCAGGCAATAACCCACGAGACTCCCCTGCCCTTTCCAAAACCCTGGAGACCAAAACAAAAATCAGTCTTTTTCTAGTCACACTGAGTGACAAAACAAAAACAAATATCTGTAACAATTCATTAACAAACAACAGGAGAGATAACGATCTTACAGAACATGAAATACAATTCTAGGTGTTTGTTTCCTTTGTATTAGCTTTCTTAAATAAAGCATATTATCTTTTTAAAAATATGTATGTTAAAATATGTTAAGAATATAATTAAGAGCTAAGTTAATGCACAATTCTGCTCTAAAAATATTTTCTCTAAATTGCTGGAGTAGCAATTTAGAAAGAAATATCATAAGCTTGGAAAGGTTTAGCACTTCTGGTCAAATTCCACATTTCAATGCACCTTTAAGTGAACAGAGGCTGACTTAGCCCCTATGCCAGACAGCTATACACAACCTCTTGAATAGGTATGTATTATTTTTGTGCTGTGCTTACAGGCTTAAAATAAGAAAACAATGAAAGTGCAGAAGTTTAGATTCTCCTCCATGTCTTCCTTCCTTCCTTCCTTCCTTCCTTCCTTCCTTCCTTCCTTCCTTCCTTCCTTCCTTCCTTCCTTCCTTCCTTCCAGTCAATGTTGACTGGTGACTGTCTGGACACGTCCCTGCAAGATTTTGGAAGTGGTTGCCATTACTTTTTTCCTCTGGCTGGCTGGCTGAGAAAGGGACTGGCCCGGGGTCACCCAGCTGGTTTTGTGCCTAAGGAAATATTAGAGCTCACAGTCTCCTGATACCTAATCTATTGGCTTAACCACTGCACCAAACTGGCTCTTTCACCTTCTTATAGTTCAGAAATATTCTATACCTCCTTGCAAATATTGCATGTTTGAGATTTTCCCAACTTCAGATGTACTGAAATTGGGAGGCTCTGACGGGCATACCAAAATCTAGGTTTTCGTTACCTATAGCTGATTTTGCTGTCTTACTGAAATGCCCAACCCTTTCAATTTCTTCACTGACTGTGGGACATTAGCTCTAGGATATGAAAACACATGGTTGAATTCATTCTTCCTTTCATACATATTATTTCCTATGTTACTACTATCACACAATTCCAAATAATAATTCAGCCTATCCTATGCTTAATGGTTCCAACATATTT
The DNA here is from genome assembly GCA_032468215.1 of Stegonotus admiraltiensis. Lineage (NCBI taxonomy): Eukaryota > Metazoa > Chordata > Lepidosauria > Squamata > Colubridae > Stegonotus > Stegonotus admiraltiensis. The sequence continues at coordinate 12,104 of JANHZT010009555.1, read as the reverse complement.
TCACCTTTTTCCCCATAATTTATCTATGTGTTTATTGCTGAATATGTCAATTTTTGTTTGAACAGTCCAAAGCACTTTCTTCCAAAAACATTTCAGGTTTATTAGCATGTTTTTGTTTGCATATTTTAGATGATAATTTTGGATTGAGGAAAAAAGGTCTTCTGAGAATCCTGCCATATTGATTATTGTTGCATAAATAACACTATATTGTGAATCTATTCCAGTGTGAGTTAGCTTTTTCAACAGATCATTTGCAGTGACCTGTACATTTTGGTTTACAGTTCTGACAAATTTGGGGACTTTTACCCCAAAACTGAGATAAATAGCTAATACAGTATGCGTTCAAATTGACAGAATTGAACTTTGTACCATGTAAAAGTTGTAACAGTTTTTCTTCACTTACGGATTTTCCTTTATACAATTTAATCAGGGTTTAGGTTTTAGAACCTATAGTGATTTATGTCTTCCTTCTTTCTTGCAAAGCAATCAACTGTACTTCTATTCATGTCTCTTTTTCTTTGCTTCCTTAATCTTTCTGGGTTTGTCCAGCTGTGAGGTTCCACATGGCTTCCTCATGGTAATTGATTTTCTTCCTCAGAATGATTTCTTCAGCTGGTGATGTAGAGGATCACTTTGTCTGCTTCACATTACTCATGCCAGCTTCTCCCTGCAGTTCTTTCGTAATCTCATTGGGGGCATTTCTCAATCATGCTGCTGGGTGCCAGTATTGCCAACAGAGTATTCATAGCAATTGGTGAAGGGCACAAGCAGTTGGAGATCAGCACTAGTATACAGACCCTTCCACCAAAGTTGTGAAAGAGCTATGTACCCTGCATGAGACAGATGATTATCACCATTTGATCAGGATGTTTCTACAGGAGAAGAATGAAGAAGCCACATGCAGCCTTTTGCTATAATGAATAATAAGTGGGAACAAATACAGAAGTAGGTGACTTAATCTTAGCCCTTAAAAAAATACACTATGCATGTTCAAAACCATGTCTCTCTTTTACACATGGATAAACAACAACAACAAAAAATAGAAGTCAAAACCATGAATATGTAAAACCTGTTATGTGTACACTAAGGCCTGGTCCATTATTAATCATGGATATGTGAAATAATGAATGAAATCACAAATAAAACATTTCTCCCATATTTTCCGTGGTAGGAGAATTTACCACACTTGTTCTACAAAGAAAATAAATGAGGCAATGTATTGTAACCCTCAGAAGAGTTTATATACATTCTATTTGGAAGGAAATGATATACCCAGAGAACTTAGAGGCTAGAGTGGTACAGCTGATAGCATTTGGTAACACATTCAGGATCTTCTATCTTCAGCCCATTTAAAAACTCCTGGTTATAGACAATCCAGCTTCAAAATGTATATGCTGATGCAAGCCAGGAAGCTCAGTCTCAAGAAATACTTGAAAGACAGATAATTTATAGCTCATCTCCACTTCACTAACACTTTATTTCCTCCTTCTTGTTATGATGGGGATAGCAGCAGGAAGATAATGAAACTTAAAACTATTCAGATATATTCTCTGGCTTCCACCTGGAACATAGCTCAGCTGAATATATCTCATTTTCTTCTTTTTTTGCCCACGCATGACAATCATGCCTGATTAGTCTTCTCTCAAGCAGTCCCTTTCCGTATCCTTTCTACATCTCCATTCTGTCTCTAAAGAAAGACTCTATCTCGCCCCATTTCAAACTAATAAAAAAGAAAACCTTGATTGGTCTGTTGTAATGGTGATATTGGAACTCTGGCATGCAAACTTAAAAAGCTGTTGAAATGTGAGAGCATTTTTGGAATAGACAATGTGGAGAGCTGACTGACAAGAGAAATTATTTCCATACACCTTGAACATATGTCAGACCTTATCCCTCGTGACCCTTGTGTTAACAAAGTACTTGAACCAAAGGCAGAAGGAAACAATTAGTATCCCAATGGGAATAACAACTTTGGTGATGCCGTGAATTAGCTTGTTCTCAAGCTATTTTGTTGCATCTGTTAGGAAAGGGAGTTTAACGTTGAAAATAAAAGAAAAAAATGATTTGCAATCAACAGAAGGGGAAAAAAACTGTTTCAGACCTGAACAAATACATAATCATCTTGGACAATGAGAGAATCGGAATCAATGTATCCAGGAAAAGGCTTGCTTCTTACAGCTTCAGAGCAGTTCTGCATTCTACAGGTGATGTACTGTGCATCTGAAAGCACACAAAGAAACACACATAAATATAATGCAATTTCAGCTCTGAATGTTCATAATCTTTTACGGGAAGTTTTTGACTTATAACCTTTCATTTAGTGACTATTTAAAGTTACAATAGCAATGAAAAAAAAGTGACAACCATTTTCTGCACATATTATTGCAGCATCCCCATGATCATGTGATCAACCTTCATATGGGCAACTGATTCATATTTATGATGGTCGGAATGCCCCAGGGTCAAGTAATCACCTTTTGCAACCTTCAATGGAGGAGCCAGATTCACTTTAAAACCATGTTATTAACTTAAGAACTGCAGTGTTTCACTTAACAACTGTGGCAGGAAAGGTCATAAGATGGGACAAAACTCGCTTAACAACTGTCTAAGCAACAGACATTTTGGGCTCAGTTGTGGTTGTAAGTCAAAGACCACCTGTACTTAAATATTTCATATAGAGATTACTGTCTGCAAAAATTAGTTATGTTATTATAGGAAAGCAAATTGCAATAAATAGGCAAAACTTTTTCTTGCTTTCTTGTGGCTTTTAGAGGATTTTTAGATAAAAAGAACCCCAATTGAGTTTCTTTAAGTGTGCAAGAGAGTAAAACAAATCAAACTGATTTTTTAAAAAAAAATCAGATGAATAGATAGCAAAAGTACATGTAGGAATTTTGTCTGCTTTCTCTAATTTAAAAAAATATTTTTTTCAGGCTGCAGCTATCTTGTTTTCCTGAAAATTAAGTTATCAGAACAGGAAAATTCTACTTCAGCAATTTATACTAGGTATTTTGTATCATTTCTTTTTCTTGCGCCATCTCTAGAGATTTGGCCAGGGTCAATAGACTAAGCCAAGATCTAAATGGACCTGTAAGGCAGCATGAAGACCTAAATCTATTCTGAATGGGGTTTGTGTTTTTTCTAGTGAATATTGGTTCCTTGAGTCTATGTGAATCTTCATGCTGCCTCATAGGAGCAAGAAAGAATCAAAAAACACAGACCAAGAGTCAGAGAATAAAGCTGCCCAAGATATTAGAAATTGAACTTCATGACCTCTTCAGTATCTTTCCTTTTTTACAGAGATATAGCTCCTAGGATTTGGAATACTTCTAAGTTATATCTAATGTTAACAGAAATATGAATGACTTTCATCTTTTGGACTATAGTAACACATAAATGGACTATTGCAGAACATTTCTGAAGGCCGTGTGTTGACAGCAATGACTACATTTTTGAAAGAAAAAAGTTGTCTAAGAAGAAAGTTAAAGGAAATTAGGTTTGAAAACCTTTTTTTCAAGCAAACAATAAACCACTGGTTATGTGAAGAACAAGTCCCTCCACTGCAGTGTTTTCTTTCATTCAAAATGAAAACTCTCCTAAGGACAAGCAGTTTTTTAAATTACAAATGTTAGGTTCTTTTGGACATAGAGATAGTTCATAGTAATACTTTCCTAGGGAGTCAGTCCTGCCAGAGATTTCCACTGAACATGGTCTAATACAGCTTGATGGAGAAATATTCTTTCCCACAATTTATTTCTACATTCTGACAATTACTGAAGGCTTTGCTAAATGTTACTATTTTTAATTTGGGGGGAGGGATGCTGCATCGTATTGGTAATGAATATGCTGAATATATTCTATGCCTTATGCAATTATACTCATCTGATATGCCCATGTATTTGTGTTCATAGATATCCTGGTAAGTTCTGATAAAGTTCTTATTCATAAAATACATCAAATGATGACTGCATCATTATATATTATATCATCGTTATATTATTATATTTAATTAGAAATTCAGATGCAAGTAAAGAACTATAACAGCATCACTATAATTTCGCATTTTTTTCCTGTATATATGTATGATTAGAAGCAAGCTAATAATTGCTTTCTTAAGACTTCAGAATATTAAAAGGATTTCACATGAGCAGAACCACAGGAAAAGTTCAGAACAGTGATATAAATATTGGGAATTTTTTCAGAATCTTATTACAATAACCTTTTTTCCTTAAGTTGGGTTCACTGGGAAGCCATGCAGCAACAATTATTCTTTTGATAGTTAACCCCTGTGGACGCTTCATTTATCCAGTACCACAGGAAGCACCTAATCACTTACAGTTAATTCATGCCAATTAATACATTTCATTACTGAGATCTGGAATTAATTTATTTCCTTCTCTAGCCCAGATGTTCTCCCTCCCACCAATAATTGGGATGTTAAGTTCCTTACTGCCAGCATGCACACCTCCAGCAGCAGCTGCTACTTTGATTGTTACAGCAACACTGAAAACATACAGCATCCTGATTACAAAAGTAGATATGGATTGTCTCACTGATAAGGTTAGTGTAAATCAGGGGTGTCAAACTCACATCGTCAGAGCATCTTCATATGACATATTGTGACTTTTTTATCCTTCGCTAAACCAGGTGTGGGCGTGGCCAGCACGTGATGCATCCGGCCCATGGGCCACAAGTTTGACAGCCCTGGTGTAGATGGAATGGCTAAACTGAAAAAAGTTTTGGTTTACTGAAATTCCCAACCTTTTCAATTTCTTAAAACGGACATTAGCATTAGACAGCTGGAATGTAGAAAATTGTAGCAGAGCTTGCAAATATATTCATTTCAATAAGGCTTCCTATCAATAAGGTGACCAATCGTCCTCCTTTAGGGAGGACAGTCCTTCTTTTGTAAGTTCTGTCCTCTCTCGAAAAGTGTCCTCCTACATGTCCTCTTTTTCGATATTTGAAGATTAATCTGTAAATCTCCGTATTCGATTGTTGCCGATCCGATCCGTTGCCTGTAATGTGACGTATTCGTATTTGACATGACAATTCGTCAAGGCTTGGTACAGTGCGGCAAGACGCGATTATGAGACGCATGTGTTCCGCAGAGGAGAATTGTTTTGAGAGAGTGTGCCATGTGCAAGACTGTGCCGCATGGAAGTGACTTTGTTTACTTCTTACCGAAACATGACACAGCACACACACACGCATTAGACTCATTGTTGCAATGAATAAAACGTTTCTTTTATTTACAATAGTTTTTTTCTTCAATTTATTTGTGTCCTCCTTCTCATTGTAAAAAAGTTGGTCACCTTATTATCAACCAATAATACCAGACTAGAATAGGGCAGGAAATATGACTAGTCATCTTCTATTGAAGGCTGCATGAAGAATACAACCACCCATCACCTGTATCCTTGCCTTTTGATGTTAAAAGAGACCCTGCATTCTTTTACTATTGAGAAATCTCTGGTGGGCATGCCAATATTATTTGGATTTTATTTTATTCATATTCTTACCGAAACATGACATGGCACACACGCACGCATTAGACTCATTATTGCAATGAATAAAATGTTTCTTTTATTTATGATATTTTTTTCTTCAATTTATTTGTGTCCTCCTTCTCATTGTAAAAAAGTTGGTCACCTTACTATCAACCATATCAACCATACTATCAACCATATCATATTTTAATGGGTTTTGATTTTAATCTGGTTTTAAATTTAGGGGATTCAACTATGGTTTTAAGTGTAAGCCAAACTATTTAATACAATTTTATAATATTTTTAACTTTTATATTGATGTGCTTTTATTATGGCTGTACACCTCCCTGAGTCCTTCGGGAGAAGGGCGGTATATAAATTCTATTAATAATAAATAAATAAATAAAAATATTCATCAGAAAGATACTAGAACAAATGTGATATCCTTTCTTTATCTAATACCATATTATCTAATACCATATTATTCCACAGTTTATAGGATGCAGAGTGAATTCATATATCAAACTTACAAAAAGATGACAAAAAATTTCAACCACTGTAATCCATCTTGGTCTGGATACACTAATATCCTTTAATGGTTATTTAATGCAACACAGTGCAGTTTTACTTGTATCTCTTAGAAGAACTGAAATATATGGATTTGGTTCAATGTCTCACTCACTGGTATTCTACTTTGAAAGGCATGGTCACATCTGTTACCTGCAACCTGTTGCCTTCAACCTCCACAGACAAGAATAGTATGAGCAAGTTATCCGTGACATCCAATAGAAAATATTGTTAGGAAAAGAATATTGCATCCTGACTACAAAAATAGATATGGCTTGCCTCACTGATAAGGTTAGTGTAGATGAAATTGCTAAATTTCATTTATTTGTACATCACACTGGCCAAAACAAAAACTGAATGAAGAACCTTGACACTGTACAATATTAATGTACTTTTTTTTTAATTGACTGATTACTTAGGGAATGAATGGCAGAATGTGCCCTAATAAATTACATTCCATCTTAAAGTACATGTGTGTATGCTGTAGAGCAGGGGTATCAAACTGGCGGCCCACGGGCCAGATGCATCACATGCAGGCCATGCCTACCCTGGCTCTGCAAAGGCAAAATTTTTTTGATACATCACATAACATTATGTGACATGATCGAGTTTGACACACATGTTGTAGAGAAACAAAAAGTACAATTAACAATATTTGAAATTCAAAATTTTAAAATCTTTACCCAGCTATATTTGAGCAAAGCAAAAAATCTTTTCCTGCTAAAGTAACTTTCTTAAATATTTTGTCCTTTAGATGTGTTATGATTAGAATTTTCAAAATTCCTATAAATTGGTTACTCCAGCTGAAAATGTGTCTCTCTCCCCCGACTGTCGGGACAGTCTCCGCTCTCTCATGAACCAGTGTAAATCGGCGGGTTCTGTTCCCTTGCTGACGCTGTCCCACCTGTTAGGAAAAATGGTGTCCACGTTCGGCATTGTCCAATGGTCTCGCTTGCACTGCAGGGAGCTACAGTGGTTCTTCCTACCACACCAGCGGACCAGGGACAGCACGTTGCAGATGCACCTGAATCTGCCTCGTTCCGTCATCTCGTCTCTGCGGTGGTGAACATCGGACGCCATCTCACAGGGCAGTTGTTTCAGGGAGCCTCTTTGGCTCCCACTCATGACGGATGCCAGCCTCACCGGTTGGGGAGCCCACTTACATCATCACATGGCTCAAGGTCAGTGGTCTGTGCACGAAAGTCAGCACAACATCAACTTCCTAGAGCTAAGAGTGGTTCGACTGGCCCTCATACATTTCCAGGACCTGATAGAGGGCAGGGACATTCTGGTCCTCATGGACAATATCTCAACAAAAGCCCATATCAACAAAATGGGGGGCACCCATTCACGAACCCTGATGAAAGAAACCCTTCTACTTTGCCACTGGGCCGAAACCCATCTCAACTCCATCAAGGCAGACCACATCTCTGGAGCGTCGAACATCCAGGCAGACACTCTCAGCCATCACTCAGTGGATCAGGGGGAATGGAGTTTAAACCCCTCCCTGTTTCAGGAGATCGTGACCAAATTCGGTCTTCCCTTGGTTGATCTCTTCGCCTCCTCAGTCAACCACCAGGTCCCACGGTACTTCTCTCGCTACCCGGACTCACAGGCGGAGGCTACAAACGCCCTACGCAGCCCTTGGCCCTCGGGTTTCCTCTACGCGTTCCCGCCCCTCCCGCTGATTCCCCGGATCATCCGAAAGATGCTGGACGAAAGGGCGGAAGTCATTCTTCTCGCCCTGCACTGGCCCAGACGGCCGTGGTATGTGGACTTGATCTCCCTGTTGGTAGCCAAACCTTGGCTCATTCCAGACTCCAAACTGGTCCTCACCCAAGGAGCTCTACACCATCCAGACCCATCGTGGCTTCAGCTAACTGCTTGGCGGCTGAGCGGTGCCTCCTAGTGTCAGCCCGCGTCCCTGACAGAGTGATTCCCACTATGCAGGCCGCTCGCAGAGCATCAACGAACCACATCTACCAGGCCACATGGAACTCCTCAGCTTGGTGCAAGCATTCTCAGGTCGATCCCATGTCTGCTTCAATTATTCACATCCCTATCTTCTTTCAGGATGGATTTGAGATGGGGTTAGCCCCTAATACCCTCCGCCGCCAATTGGCTGGTCTGGATTCGGTTCTCTCCTGTGGCTCACCAGAACCCTTTTCTCATCACCCGTTCATTCGGATTTTCCTGCGAGGGGCAACTAACCTACGTCCTCCCGTCGTCCATCGTTTCCCCACCTGGAGCCTCAACAAGGTTCTCACAGCACTGACCTTGTCCCCGTTCGAGCCTTTCCGCCAGGTCTCACTCCGTTTTCTGTCATTCAAAGTATCTTTTCTTTTGGCGATAACTTCCGCTCGTCGCATTTTGGAGTTGGCGGCCCTTTCTATTCGCCGGGACTTGTGTATCTTCCATAGCGACAGGGTCGTCCTTCACCTAGATCTGGCCTTCCTCCCCAAGGTGAACTCCCTTTTCCACTGGGCACAGGAACTGGTCCTTCCTGATTTTTGTCCCTGCCCTGCTCACAGACTGGAATGCTCCTGGCATACCCTCGATGTTCGCAGGGCCCTGAAAATCTACATCTCCAGAACAGCTTCCCTTTGCAAGACAGAAGCCCTATTCATATCCTTCCAACCGGAGTCGGTGGGTGCCCGCGTCAAAAGCCCTACTCTGGGCCGCTGGATCTGGGCTACCATAGCTACAGCCTATCAACAACTGCAGCTTCCAATACCTCGCCACATCATGGCCCACTCAACCAGGAGTGCGGCCACCTCGGCTGCGTGGGTGACTCAAGCATCCCTGGAAGAAGTCTGCTGAGTGGCTACTTGGACAACAATCTCTCCATTCATCAGGCATTATTGTATAGACTCATTTGCATCGGCTGATGCGGCCTTTGGCCGCCGGGTTCTTCAAGCAGTGCATCGCTCTTAACGGCTTCCGGGCCGGAGTCTTCCCTCCCTGGAGGACATTCAGCTTTGGTATGTCCCCAGCCTGACTGCCGTTTCCCTCCTTTCCGGAGAATGGACGTTGGTCTTACCTGATACATCCGTTCTCGATCAGGAGGAAACGGCAGTCAGCCCCGCCCTCTGGGTCCGGCCCGGGGTGGTGGTTTTTGGCCGGGGTGGGTGCCTTTTAATTCTCTCTCGTTACAGGAAGACACCTCAGTCTGCATCAACGCCCTTGCCGAAACACTGGGCCAGGAAGGCGGAGCTATTTAAATTTAGCAGACTCGGTCCTATGCTGCATAGAGTCACTCCCCAGCCTGACTGCCGTTTCCTCCTGATCGAGAACGGACATATCAGGTAAGACCAACGTCCATTCTCTGCTATTTGGGTGGTTGGTTGGTTCGTTTATTTAATTTATATTGCCACCTATTCGCCCATAGAGACTCAAGATGGCTTAAAGGTTTCTTTTTTGCTCAGGTGGAAAGAGCTTGTTTTCAACTACTTGTGGTTGCACTGCATCAGTCACAGCCACTGACCTGCATTTATGGCTGTCTGCAGTGTGCCAGTCACAGTGCCAGTGTTTACTTCCAGTTACGTAGCAGTGCCCTTCCAAGGATCTATATTCCTTTTTCTCTTACCTGTCTCCAAGGAGTAAAGTTATTTTATAGATATCTGCACAATATTATCATATGGTGCTTTAGGACATGAGCATACTTATCCATTCCTCTGCCAGCTAACAGTCCATTTGCAATTAGTATCAAAATACTGCTTCCACAGAAGTAAAATGCTTCAGTTCCAATGAGGAAGAGTTCATAAATTCATAGAATTCATTAGCCTCTAAGGCATCTAAAATTAATTGGCTATCTCTCTGGAAATGCGGATTATCTCTTCCTTTAAATAGCTGAAGCCTTCTTTAGAATGATCCAATTATCCAAGATATGCAGATAAGTCCTACACATGAAAGAAAGCATATGGCCATCCCTGTGGGAGTTCTCCATGGCCCTTTGTGTACAACCTCATCATCTCTTTCAATATGACATGTGCCAATTTAAGGGAAATGCCATCTGTATATTACATAGCAGAACATAATTCTTTGATCTGGATGTATTCTTTTTATTATGCAAATGATGGCAGAGGTACAGTTCTATTTTTACTCTGGGTAAGTAGCATTTATTACCTCCTCACCAGTCTCACTTGCTTCTGCCTGTGGGGTGAAATTTCTGTGAAAGTGCAAGGGTACAAAAAAAAAAAGAGTGCCCTATAAGCATTTTTTCTGTATTTCATATAATACAGTTGCCAAGACGGCTAGTCACACAGCAGCTATTAATGGATTTAATATGGTAGCCTGCTGGGTTTGAATACTGGAGTTAGTTTTAAATGGGAAAACTGCTTAATACTTCAGGAAACTCTAAATTTTTAGTGTTCCACTATGAGATTCTCTACAGCATGGATTAATTCCTTGAGGATTTTGTGTTGTTTTAAAGAAATAGGAAGGCTATTCTAAAGGTAACTCCAGTGACCTTTTCATGCTGAAAAGGAAGCTTTCTGTTTTTTAAAAAATAAATTCTTAAAACCTAAAAAGATTGAAAGAATTAAGGGGGATAAAAATAATGAATTTTTTCTTTGTTCTTTGAGGGCAAAAGTGAGAGAAATTTTAAAACCAGCCTTTCTGATATTCTCAATGACGTACTATATATGTGTTTTGTGTACGTGTAATATCTATATATACATGCAAACCCATCATGTTAATCCAACTTTGGGATAAGTAACATTATGCAAAGTGTCAAAAAGAACTAAGAAAGTGTAAGCCAAATAAATTAAATGCATGAAGATAAAGAAACATATCCCAATACCATTTACTGTACAAACCAAATCATCCTTGCTTCCACAGTTTGGAAGTCCATCCATGTTATTTAAATTTGTTACTTCTCATGAGTAATGAGGCAACTCCACTGCACCATGAGTTTATCAATCTTCTACTTCATTCTTTGTTGCTATGTTTATTTTGTGTTTTGATTTATGTATTTTTTCACACCATTCACTTTCCTATTCCACTGCATTCATTCATTCATCATTCATACATTCATGCATGCATGCATGCATGCATGCATGCATACATACATACATACATACATACATTCCAGGGGTGGGTTCTACTTACCTTTACTACTGGTTCGCAACGCTCTTCTGCGCATGATCAGAAGCATTTTCATGACATCAGGGTCAATGGGCGGAGCCCCCCGCTGGTTTTACTACCGGTTCTATAGAACTGGTGCGAACTGGGGGCAACCCACCACTGTTACATTCATTCATTCATTCCTGACCCCCCCACACACTTTTTTTTTGTTGTTCTATTACAAACATTACTGCCATTATCAGTAGGTACAATTCATTTTAATGTTTGTTCTAATGCATCAACTTTCACTTTACTGGCCAAAACATGGTTTTTAATATATAGCCATTTTTATCTCTTTTGGAAGCATTGATTCCTCTTAATAAACTACATACTACCTAACTCCCCTTTCTGCCAGTATTTGCACAACTTAATTCTTTTTATCCAGCTACCCATCATTAGGGAAGGAACATTATAGAATATGAGTTTTCAGAATGTCCCCCTCATATATCCATAATTTATAGTAGTTTTATCCATTTTCACTATTAAACACACTTATTTTGGTTTCTAATGCAATAATTTTCAGATCCATATTTGTTATTACATAGAATCCATTCTAGCATTTGCTGCAAATCATTCAATTTTCTACTCAAAAATGTCTTCATAAAATAGCACATGTACATTCATGACCTCAGTAATAATCCATAATCAAAAAATTCCTTACACATTTATTTATAGTCACATTATTCAGAGATACTTTAAACAACCAAAAAGATAACACAAGTCCTGTTATCAATGTTGAACCATTTTAATATAATTTATTCTCATGTATGCTTTATTTAAACAATTTATATATAATAAATTACAATTAATATTTAATAATATCCTTCATGGATTACTGCTTTGTGATGAAGGGGCTTGCGTAGTTCAATGAAGCTATGAGCTATGCCGTGCAGGGCCACCCAAGATGGACAGGTCATAGCAGAG
>JANHZT010009552.1:281935-295933 GCA_032468215.1 Stegonotus admiraltiensis | reverse complement strand
GAAGGGGATCTAGGGGACCCATCACATTATCTCTGAAATTGATCCAATTTCTTTGGTTTATTCCCAGCAAGCAGCATTTAGCTTGTACAGGCTTTTGAAATTAATGGTGTCTGAGGTATGGTAGCTTTTATACATAGCAATGTAGTTGTCTCCTTTATTATAGTGTAATAGAAAATATGAATTTTGCTATCCTGCTTTGTAGAAAGGGTTTAGTGAACAATTCCGACTTCACATCAGGATGAAAAAGTAATCATCTTTATGTTGTAAATAAGTCTGTTTGTCTTTCAAAGTAACAACAGTAAGCTTATGAAGAAAAACATGTGTTTTTCATTATGATGTCAAGTTCACCACAGTTTGATATAGTCATCCAATTAAGTGATCAACAAAAAGTCATATTCTAAATTGATTCACTAATCATCAGCCATGATGTTGAAACTTATCATGTCTTCCATGCCCACATCTTTCTAAATTAGCTCAAATTAAGACATTTAATTAAGTCTGTGTTGTATGTACACAGAGAGAAAGAGAGACCGAGAGAGAGAGGGAGAGAGAGAGAGAGATTTAAAAAACAAAACAAAACAGATAGCTGGATTTTTTTCCCTTCAGGATTGAATAAAATTTATATATTATTTGTGTTTGAGGATTACAAATTGCTCCATTCATGAATTAGGTATCCATGATTTAATGCTCATGTTCATAACAAACACACATGAATGCCTAGAGTCTAATATTATAGAAATTTCAGCCAAAAATTCAGAGAGACATATGATAATCAATGAATATTTTATTTTAAAGTTATGATGAGATTAGTTTAGCACTGATCCATTTATTGTTCTCAAGTAGGGCTTCAGTTGTCCTTCCTCAAGAAAACCTTCCTGTATTTTAAGTTCCAATTTAAGAGGGAAATCAAACAGAAACCTCTGATGAGCATTAGTCCATTTTATGTCTGCTCTCTTGAGGAAGCAGAGAAATTAAAAACTGCTTGATGACTGACACACAACTAATGTTTAAGTTAGCCTCTAGTATTATTATCATTGATGCTTAGGAGAGATTTGGAACCAATTAGTCTGCTGAATAAGATGTTTGGTCCATTGGGTAAGAATATGAAGGCCATTTATATGCTGAAGCAGATTAGGGTGTCAGAAATGTAGAGTACCACTTATGAATTTGATGATCTGTGTCATTTTGATATTAGATTAATAATAGGGTTGTTACACAAGTTAGCAAAAATAGTGACATAAGATAACATTTCTACATTTTTTACTTGGGGTGTGCACTTTTCCTAATAATGCTTTTTGAGTGTTTTGTTTTGAAGGTTAACATAATAATTCTTTTCTGGTTCACATGTCAGAAACTGGTAACTTAAAATTCAGATTAATTCACGTTGAAGGAGTTGAAGTCCATTTTACTCAGGTACAGTATTGGTTGTTGATGTTTGTTGCAGATATGTATTACATAGATATGAGTCATATTTGTTGACAATAATTCTATAGGATTTTCCATTTTTATTCTCTGCCAAGGACAAGAGTGCTTCCCACCTGGGAAGGAGTGGGAGGTAGGGAATCTGATACCCTTAAATATAAGACTGATACTTTTGAATGTTGGAAAATATTAATTAGATAATGTTCCCAGATAGTATGTTCTGGAGACAGGGCAGCTTGGTGAAAGATGGCTTAAGGATATGGTTGATTTTAAGTCTCTTACTCTCCACGCTTTCCATTGAAATCTTTTAAAGAAGAAATCAGCAGCATGTAAATTGAATAACCCAACTCCATGAATTGCATGATAAAATAAATCATGTGTTAATTTTTAGTTCTGCCATGCTCTAATTGTTCAGGATGTTTCAATTGCTGGCTTCCAAAGTTATCCTCCTCCTTTGCATCCTTTTCTGACCTTTTAGAAAGCCCTTTGGAATTCAGAATCTCTGGGTGACAAGCCACTTTCTATAAAATTAGGGTATGTCTTTAAGGAAGGAACTAAGAGATTTTTGCACCTAATTGCAGCCCAAATATTCCTGGTAACTCTCTCTTTTTTAAAAAAAATGTGTTCACATGATGTCTGATCCCTGAGCCATAAGTGAGGCAACCTCACAGCCAATGGGTAGCATTCAAATTTGATAAAAAATATAATAAATAAACTTTAAGATTGATGATCATGATGTTGTTGATTATGATAAATTAAATTCACATGCCATCCAATTCCAATTCTGGGAGATAATTTGTCCTTATCATTTTACTCTGGATACACTCTGATCTGCTAGTTTAGCAATCAGATAACACCTAGGGGTTGAGGTCAGCATGACACTTACCATATTTTTTGGAGTATAAGATGCATCCCCCCCCCAAACAAGAGTGGAAATGTTGGTGCAACTTATACTCCAAATATAGCCATGTTTGGCCTCCTGGAGCCCCGCTATGTGCATCCTGTTTTTGTGAAAAATGAGCCTGTTTTTCACAAAAACAGGGCATGCAGAGGCTTTGGGAGGGTTGCAAAATGTTCCTGAGGACTGGGGAAGGCAAAAACGCCATTTTTGCAAAAAAATGTGCGAAAAATGGGCTCATTTTTCACAAAAACAGGGCACACGGAGTTTGGAAGGCCTACAGATGCTCCTGGGGGCCGGGGAGGACAAAACCTTTTTTTTCCTTCTTGCTTACCTCTTGGTGCGTCTTATACACCGGTGCATCTTATAGTCTGAAAAATACAGTAATAGCCACTTGTTTATTTATTATATTTCTCCACTACCTCCCTGTGACTCTGGGCAGTTAGGCTGATGAAGGCAAGTCTTTCCCTCCAATCCCTGGTACTATCTTCCAGAGTCATTATGTTTTGAGAAGAGCGGGAGAAGAATGGGAAAGCTTGGTTCTTTCAAACTGGTTTTTCCACTGTGTTCTCTACCCAGCAGTAGCAGATTGGAAAGAAAGAGAGAGAGAGAGAGATCAAGAGCTAGCAATCTGTGTGCCATCTCTTGACATAACTCTACCCATGCATGCCAGTTATTTTTCAGGGGTTTGGGAGCAGCTCTATTGGAAGAGCACTAAATCTTCATTCAAAAAAGCTTGACAGCTGATAGTCAGGCTGCTATTGGACCTGGGTTTAGAAGTATTTCAATAGACCAGCAAATATCCCCACCATCCCCAATAACTGACATGCATTGGCACCTTTGCTCCTGGTTTTCAGGAGCACTCTTAACTCTAGTACCATGTTGATGATGTTAACCATAGGCACATTTTGTTAGTAAACAATAAACACCTAAAAAAACTCTTGCAGAAAAATAAAGTAAATTTTGATAGGTAACTAAAGCCATATATCTAGCTCAAAATTTCCCTTTTCCACAGCTGTCACTTCAGTTCCACAAGGAAATATATTTGGGGATATATTTTTTTTTCATGTTTAAAGGGAGAAAAGTGAAACAAAGCAGATAAATCCATCATTCCTCCCCCGCCCCGCTTCCCCTTCTTTTTGTAAATAGCAATAGTTTCTAGTAGTAGATCTTCCTGAGTCAGAAATGGGGCAGCCAGTTTTATGCCAGTGTATTTGTCTGCCAATAAGGGGGTGTAATTCAGTAGGAGGAAAGATCTCTGAGAATCACATCACAAAAATATATTTAAACGTTTATAGTCTATGCAGATTAACAAAGAATGAGATCATTCTGGAGAACTGAAAAATCACTGTTTATTGATAGATGTAGAGACGATATCGCTATACAGGGATGATATGGATAGAGCAGATAGAAATGATAGAGAAGATACAGATGATAGTGGAAGAGATATGGAGATAAAGATTGGAGAGACAGATGATAGAGGTAGAGATATGGAGATGATAAAGGTGCCAATGATAGAGGAGATAAGGATGATAGAGATCAACTACTTATTTTTCTGTTCTCCAGAATATATACTATTTCTGCACCCTAAATTCATAATTTATTCAACATTAGAACATTTGATTACCTCTAAGCACTTCAGTCTCTTCTTTCTTTGTGGCAGTCAGTGATGTGGAAGGCGATATAGAAAATCAGCGATGGTAGTCAGCCCGTTCCTCAAATAACCCTCTGAGGCCAGTGATGATGAGCCATTGTAATATACAGACCAAGACAATGATGGTTCAAATAATAAAAATATATATTGGAAATGCAAACTTATCAGATGTTTTAGATAAGAGAAAAGGCTGTTCATTGGTGAAGGATAATAGGTTTATATGAGAGGATGCCATACCTGTAGAAACTGAAAAATGATTATATTTCAATGGTCTTGAACTATATATGTGTGTGTATATGTACACATTATTAATATATTCTATTAAATCTTTTTCTGATTATGGCACCAGGTGTTCTTGGAAAAATAACCATGCGCACATAAGCATAAAAGGACCTGTGACATAGCTAAGGCTAGGATTCCATTAAGAACAGTGTTTTTCCCTTTGATACCAAGAGGTAATTCTTGTTTCTTCTATTTTAAATTAATAATTGCTTTATTCGTTGTTCATATGTTGCAATGGAGTTTCGACAATTAAATGGGGGAGAAAAAAATGTTCTTTTCAAGACAAAGATCCAAGATGTGAATGGACTCTCCAGGGATCTCATTAGAGTGCTTGCTCCCTAATAGTGTCTACCACAACAGCCGCTCCTACCATAATCCCTCACAGTGTATTTTTCAGTTAGGTTAGTTTACACAAAATTAATAGTCTAATTTTGCAAGCAACTGGTGCAAAGAATATTGACTTTTTTTTTTTTTTGCATATGCCTCATTTCATTTTAAGGTAGCTTTAAATTCTCAGTGCTTGTCAGAATGCCTGACACAACTTGTGCTATGCTAAAGATCAGGTCTGGTTTTACATACTGTTTTCTTATGTACTTATATTCGGGTATATATATACCCAGAAACACACATTTTCTTATTTTCTTGCTGGAGATATTCACAACAGGACAGCTCACAACTAAATGCTTCCCTGGGCTTTTGCACTTTCAACCATAGCTCTTGTTTCTGAGTCAAGCATTTATCTGGATGCTTCTTTTGAAAATGCTATTTAAATGCTGGATTTAACCAAGTAAAGGAAACAAGCAGGACTGGGATGGGATTGTAAAATCAATTATTTTAGGGTATACATTATAAATGGTATGCCTGAGAACAGTGGAAATACATGCCATTTATTATTTTATACTTGAGATTGGCATATTTTAGGATGTACGACTAACAACAACCTTCTCAGGTTGTTTACCTCTGGTTGGACAGCTACAGATAATAGAATTTAAACAGCAGAATGATTGCAGGAGAGCAATAATTAATATATAGCCATGATGGCGAACCTATGGCACGCGTGCCACAGATGGCATGCAGAGCCATATCGGTGGGCATGTGAGCTGAGCTTCAGGTCCCACCAGAAGTTGGCAAACGGACTGTTTCAGGCCTCTGGAGGGCCTCCGGGGTGGGGTGGAGAAGGCTGTTTTCACCCTCCCCAAGCTCCTAGAAAGGCCCTGGAGCCGGGGGAGGGCAAAAAACCAGGCCCACCGTGCCATCATGTGCCAAAAGTGGGGGGGAGGGGGGTTGCACATACATGCACAGGGGCAGGGTGCATAAAATTATGGGTGTGGGCATGCACGCGTGAGAACCCCCCTAGGGCTCCCCCCGCTTTTGGCACGCGATGGCAAAAAGGTTAGCCATCACTGATATATAGCAACAAACTATAAGGAACATTTCAACTTTTAATTGCTTCTGGGTGGTTTAGTTATGCCATCATTAATTAAAATGGATTTTGGTTGGTTTCCTTGGAAATGTTTCTATTTGTAATCCGGAACACCAATTTCTGGAATTTATAAGCATCCTTGTTTATTAGATTTATTGTATTGCACATGAAGCAGGGGTGAAATCCAGCAGGTTCTGACAGGTTCTGGAGAACCAGTAGCGGAAATTTTGAGTAGTTTGGAGAACTGGCAAATACCATCTGTGGTTGGTCCCAGGAGTGGCGAGGGAATGGGAATTTTGCAGTATCCGTCCCCTGGAGTGAGGTAGGAATAGAGATTTTGCAGTATCCTTCCCCTGCAGTGGGATGGAAATGGAGATTTTGTAGTACCCTTCCCCTGCCATGCTCACCAAGCCACGCCCACCAAGCCACGCCCACAGAACTGGTAGTAAAACAATTTGCATTTTACCATTGGCATGAAGTGAATATTTAAGATTAATTCTATTCCATACGTCATTGTAAAAAAAAAACCTGAAAGAGGTTTACAAAATCAGAGAGCAGAAAAATAGTACATTTAAAGATACATTAGAAGTTAATTGCTGGGAAGCAACAGAAACAATAATAAAGGATGTCTGAAATGCGTCTAGTGTTGAGGTCTGGGGTGTCAAACAAATATGTTGCAGCAAATTGCAGATTGCAACACAGAAAGTAGAACCTCCCCTGAAGTTGGTGCGCATCTCAGGGGCTGTTATCATTGAAACCGTCAGTTCAAAGAATCTGGTTTTGGGTCGTTGAACAGTATGTATTTATATACCAGCATCTGGCTCAATCATGCATCTCAGGTAGTAGAAATCTTTTAGGAAGAGATAACTTGCATGCATTAGGAGTCGGTTTGTTGTCATCATCTCTGCCTACTGCACTAAATGCAGCTTCTCGATGTCCCATGGGGGAATTCCACATATAGGGCATTGTTATAATCTAATATTGAGATTACCAGAGCATGAATGATGGGGGCCAACCTATCCTCATTCATTAATCAGACAAAGCCCTGTGGTTGATTCTGAGTCAATATAAATACAGCTTCCTCTTCAGACCACTTATTTGAAATATCCCTGAGAGAACAAGGGATGGGACCAACAGACTAAGTAGTATGGCCACTATTATTCTCTACCCCCAGGCATTCAGATAAACGCCTAAACAGAGCCTGCGAAATACATCTGGAAGTTTCAGGGAAAAAAGGGAACAGCGTCTGCATTGTTTTCTGAGCAATGATATGAGCAATCCAGCATGACAACCTTAAATGTCAGATGGAAACTCCCTTTAGATTTTGCTCATCAAAATACTAAATTGCTTATAGAAATACAGTTAAGCATCTGAAAATGATAGGAGACAAAAAATGGATAGCTGATATGAGGCTGCCTTCTTGACAGATTGCTGCGATATAATGTGATGCAGCAGAAAAAGAAAATCCCCATTTCTGAATGGGCTAAATAATTTCGGCTGCTTAACACAAGAGTAGCAAGCCAAGAAAACCTGGTAAAATAACCAAGTATGTGATAGAGCCCTAGACAATGACAGTCCAAACCGTAGCCCATCTGGTCTCCAACAACTGCCACATGGTTTTATGTCATATTAAACAGGATCCATTTTGGAAACAGAACAAGGCAAAGCTACATAAAACAGTTTTTTTTTTAATTCCTAATGCATTCAGAGTAGCAATTGTTCAGAACTGTGGGAAAGATGCTAAACTAAATTATTATTCATCTCCTTTTGGAATGATGCTGAAACTGTTTTTGGAACTGGACCCAAACTAGCTCTGACATTATAACCGAGCTAGGCAGTTTGTATACCATATGGATGATCCTTGCCATTTTGGCTCTAGCCCTCTGGATGTATTCCAACAACCTGCAATAAAGATGCAGGCTTCTTTATAAAGTTGTGTTCTTTTCACAAACTCTTTTGTTACCCCTAATTAAACCCATTGTTTTCAGTGAAAATGGAACTAATCAGATTTCTTTATATTCTGTAGGTTGAAATAAATGAAAAAGGACTTGTTTTACTTGACAGTAAACAGTAGTTAGACAACTTAGGCCAAGTAAAATAAATTGTAATAAGTTTGAATAATTCAAAATGTTATGATGCAAATCCAGCCCTCATGTACTTGTGTCAATTAATGCAGGCCCATAATTAATGGTATTTTGTCAAGAAGTTATAATGCACATTTTGTCATTTGCTGTCTTGTACCTTACTCCATACGGTAGAAATTCTCATTTCCTTTACACCGTATTTTCAAAAGACTTAATTTTTGGTAATGATAAGTTGGAGTGGTTTGCTAGGTTTTTAAATGGTGTTTTTTTAAAAAACTCATGGTAATTGTGACAGAAATATCAAGAAACAATATTAGTCATAGAAATAAAGAAATAAGAATAGGGAAAACAAAACAAAAGAGAGGCACATTTCAGTAGCATAATTTGGCATAGTTGTTTATGAATTATGAATGCTTAAAACAGAGCTGTATTGTGCATATTCAGTAAGATGTGGGGTTATTAAATATAAAATAGCACAAGTAGCAAAAACAGTAGTCTCTGTGAGCCTACTCACAGAGTAATACACAGTTACACCAAGAAGATTGATGATTACGGTCAGCTTAACCTAATAAAACAATGGCAGAAGGACAAGCTATCTACACTGGTATCCCTATCTCTGAAGAATTTCTATTCCTTTAGGGAAAATATGATTTAAAAACTTGCTCAATTTAAATTATATATGCCCTAGATTTACAAAACAAGCAGTGGGCTTCCTTGTTTACTACAGTAAATTTTATATCATGTTTAATCATAAAAGCTATATATTATCTTTTGTTACTACTGATAACTAAGTGCACAATAAAAACATGCCATTCATTGCCTTTGAAACACTTGCTATTCATGGATTGGGAGAGGCCAAAGTCCTGTTTTTTTCCCCCCTCTTAGTTCTTTTATGTACATTCTGATCTAATATGATCATGCTGTGGACTTAGAAAAAGCCTATGTATTAAACAAGAGACTAGTTCAATACAATCTGATCAAAGGGCGGTGGAAGAACAGAAGAGCAGGAAGCATATGTATTCATGTATGTGTGTCTTGAAAACCCTGGGAGAGTGATAAACTAAGTTCAAAGGCTTTGCATTTAAATTGTTATATCATTTGCCTGGAGCATTTCTGGACCTTCCAAAAGGGTTTTGTAAACTGGTTTGTTAAATTCTAAACTCCAAAAACCGGGCAGATCTTAACTCCCCACTCTGAATGATTTTAGATTCTTACCTTTTTGGTACATAGCACTTATTCCTATCCTTGCATTTGTCAGGGTTCCAAGTAATAGTCCCATAGCAAGGAAAACTCTGAGGCAGGTGGATTCCTCAAAGAATAGCTTTATTGGATATATCATATTGGCACAGATCTGGTGAAAACCGACTCTGAAGGTTCCTGCAGTTTTCACCTAATTAAAATTAAAAGTTTGTCACTTTCTCAATACAGTCACATGGGCCAATCATGGCTCTGTCTAGTTGCCTGGTGACATCACTCCTCCTTCCTCTGACCAGGTGTGAGAATGTCCTTGGTTCTCAAGAGAAAGTATTTTATTTTGACTACAAAGTCCCAATTATCTCAAATCCCCCCTTCCTATCCCTCAGCTGCAGTGTGGCAACACTGAAGCTCCAAGACGGCTTCTGTCAGGTCAGCTTCAGGGTTAACAGCATAGTCAGCATGTCTAAGATTAAAACAACATATATTGAACTAAGCCATAATGCAATTTTTTTTAAAAAAAGTATAATATTTGAAACTATTTCTTATTGTCTTAGTGATTGCAGATATGAAAATATTTCATCTTCAAATTCATCCAACTGACAATGGGAAGAATAGCTAAAAAGGAAAAAAAACTTAATTTAAGAAAACAATGTATTAATGTAATGTGTGAACATACCGTAGCTACAAGTAATGCAAAAGTGGCTCTATAGAATTACGTTTTTATATCAGAATAAAGAGATTGAGATTTTGAGCATGCTTCAACTTCTAATGATGTCTAAAACCATCATAAAAAGTCATTACTTTCCGAAATGGCTTGGTTTTTCTTGGTTAGTTAGTTCAGTTAAGAACAATCACGAACTGAATAAACCCAAATTGTAAATTAGGCAAGTGTGTACATTGCGGAATTATAAATATCTGTGACCACTGTAACAGATTTTTTCAAAGCTGTAAGTTTGCTTACTTATCCCCAGTGATTTTTTAAGGTTGACCAGATGAAAGTTCATCCATCTTTATGCATTTTAATGTTCCATTATCTTAAAAAAATAACCTCATTTTTACACAGTGAGCCATTATATACATATATAAACTGGCATTCCCTATATTAGTTTAGTGCTGTTCATAGAGAGGAATCAAAGCAGGCAAGATGGTACTTTCCTCAAGGCGATTTAAGATTGTCTCTTTTTAAATGCCTTTAATTTTTACCTTTTGGTTGTGACCCTATGGATGCTGCTGGACCTATCCAAAGTTAAGGTGAAATGTTAGCTATGCTGGCATTGCCTCCAGAATTCCATGCAATATTGATATTGGAGAATGTGAAAGGAAGGGGGGTAATTGTACTCATGTCCCACTTCGGGCTTTTTTTTATAAAAAGAGGTTTTATAAATTGGCCACCGAAGTATCATAATATTGCATTGATAAGCCTTTGATCTGATTCAGAGCAACTCTTTTTATGTTCATGGATTTGTGTGCAAAACATGAGTGGGCTATGACAGCAGGCAAGGGATCGAATCAATTTTCAAATAACATAAATGGTAATCCTGACTTTCTTGATTTGGAGTGGGACTGATCTTTTAATGCTTTGGCCTTTCCTAGGGATTATCTAATATCACAAAGACCAGCCATTGTATTCTTCTGTTGCCTCCAATATTCCTTCCTGTACATTTTCTTGCAAATCCAACTTCAGAGCGGGAAGGATTTGGGAACCTTGGGAAAACTGTGTATTCGGAGATTCCCTTTTTTAGAATAAAGTGGCTGATAAAAGGCTATAATTTAGACCTATAATACAACCTGCCATTACTTCGCAAAGAAAAATAATCAGTGAAGCTACTGATTTTGCTATAATGATAGCAATACTAAAAACAACAAAAACAATAGAATTTAGAATAACAGAGTTGGAAGGGACCCTGGAGGTCTTCGAGTCCAACCTCCTGCTTAGGCAGGAAACCCTACACCACTTCACACAAATGGTTATCCAACATTTTCTTAAAAACTTTCAGTGTTGGAGCAGTCACAATTTTTAGAGGCAAGTTGTTCCACTGGTTAATTGTTCTAACTGTCAGGAAATTTCTCCTTAGTTCTAGGTTGCTTCTCTCCTACATCCATTGTTTTTTGCCCTGCCATCAGGTGCTTTGGAGAATAGCTTGACTCCCTCTTCTTTGTGGCAACCCCTGATATATCAGAACACTGCTATCATGTCACCCCAGTCCTTTTCATTAAAGTAGCCATACCCAGTTCCTGCAACTGTTCTTCATATGTTTTAGCCTCCAGTCCCCTAATCATCTTTGTTGCTCTTCTCTGCACTCTTTCTAAAGTCTCCGCATCTTTTTTACATTGTGGCGACCAAAACTGTAATAGAGGAATAGGTTTCATGGAAGCAAGGTTTTATACAACTGTGTTGTCCAAATTATTATTATTTCATTAAAATCAGGATGAAAGTTGTTGGTTAAAATTGATTTTGGGGTATGTGACAAGCAGAGTTGTTTTTGTGTTTTTTTAAAAGTAAATCTGAAGAAAAAGAGTCAAATAATTTGCAGTAAGTATATGTATATGTGTGTGATGAGATATGTATGAGATTCATATGTATTTGTTTCCTTGCATTGATAATTAATTTGGATTTATATTTAGTTAATAACTAGTACCTTTTTTAAAAAAAAATAACATGTAAAAATGTTCTTCCTTTCAAAATAATCCAGGACTTATGTATTTCTCTATCCATTATTTTGGTTTATTATGGAATAAATACATTTAAACTGTTCTCTGTCTTGGTATTTTGCATGAGACTGTGTGGCAACAAAAATGAATAATAATGAATGAATTATTCAGTACCCATAAATATCACCAGAGTAATTGATTTTTATCACAGTTTTAAATTACTTGTCAGGCCAAAATGATGGGTGAAACATAAGTTCTTAATCCATGGCTGAAGTCAGGTTTGATTAAGGATTTTACTATTCATTCCTGGAAAACATTTTTCAAGAGTAGTACTATAGTAAGCATGTGCTTGTATCTAAATTCCAGCATTAAATATGTGCACAAAGTTTTTCTCTAATTTTGCCACTAATATATAGCATCCAAGTTTACTTGACACACATAATATATTTCCTTAGAATTGAAGTTTAAAATGTACAGCAACAATATTTATACTATAATGTGATTATGGATGACAAAGCTTCAACATATTTTCTTTTTATTACTCTTAAAAGATGTGCCCTGCATATCCAGTACCAATCAGCAATTCGAGGCAACTTTCAGACTAACACATAAAAACCATAGGTCTACAAATTCATACCTAAAATTACCATGTAGGAACTACAGCTGCACAAAATAAAATGAAAACTCTCCAGGAAAGCTGTATTTCTTCTCAGGTTAAGGTTTTAAAAAGGCTTGTTTTCTTCCTTCCTTTCTTTTTTTTAAATGAAAGCCTGGTAAAATACAAATGTTTAGCTTAGTTTGGGAATGAAAATCAAGTAGAAGCAAGCAAACCCTCCTGCGACAGAATGATTACAAGTGAAGGTGATCCTACCAAAACAATTCTCCTTTTGACTTACATCCACCAGGCAATCCTCTACTTGTAACCATTTGTTTAGTGACCATTTGAAGTTACAGTGGCATTGAAAAATGTGACTTATGACCCTTTTTCACACTTAAGACCACTGTAGAGGGACGTGGTGGCTCAGTGGCTAAGATGCTGAGCTTGTCGATCAGAAAGGTCAGCAGTTCAGTGGTTTGAATCCCTAGCACCGTGTAACAGAGTGAGCTCCCGTTACTTGTCCCAGCTTCTGCCAACCTAGCAGTTTGAAAGCACATAAAAAATGCAAGTAGAAAAATAGGTACCACTTTGATGGGAACGTAACAGCATTCCATGCACCTTTGACGTTTAGTCATGAGGGCCACATGATGACAGAAACAACTTTGGACAGCGCTGGCTCTTCGGTTCTTCGGCTTAGAAACGGAGATGAGCATCAACCCTAGAACCGGCAATGACTAGCACGAATGTGTGAAGGGAAACTTTACCTTTACCTTTAGCATCTCCATGGTCACATGTTCATAATTCAGAAGCTTGATAACTGCCATGTATTTATGATGGTTGCTGTGTCCCAGGATCATGCCATCACCATCTGATAAGCAGACAATGGGGAAGCCACACTCACTTAACAACTGTTTTACTAACTTAACAGCTGCAGTGATTCACTTAACAACTGTGGCAAGAAAGCTCATAAAATGGAGCAACACTCACTTAAAAACTGTCTTGCTTAACAATGGAAATTTTGGCTCAGTACTGGTCATAAGTCAAGAATTACCTGTAATGTAATTCTCATAAGGTACCAGGTAAGAGTATTCAGTGATTATCTCAATAATCGGGACAGGCAGTCAAGAGAAGTTTCATGTGTCATCCAAGTGGCTTTCTTCTCCCCCTCCCCCTCTCCCTCCTCTTCCTCCTCCTGCTGCCAGATATCTTTTGGGACAGAGACAATGAACTTATACTCCATTACTTTTTTTCTCCAAATATTCAAGAAATATTCTTCAAACAATATTCTTTAAAGAACATTTCTTCAAATATTCTTTCTATATCTGGAAAGAATTGTGTTCTTTACCAAGTTGGGTTTTCTACCAAAAGTCTCAAATTTCTTAATCTGAGTGAGGGTACCATGAAAGAAGAAATCACCTCTGATCGCTGCCAAAATCTGTTCATGATATGAGCTATCTGAAGAATAGAAACACCCTATAGCAATTGAACATTGTGGGAATGAAGAAGATCAGCCCACTATAAACAAACAGAATGTGTTGCTTTGAGGGTTGGGGATATAGATGGCCTTGTCCTTTGGCTAGCTCTCTGGAGACTGTATTCTTGGTGGGGCCCAAGAAAAATAAATAAATTCAAAATCAGGACAAAAGCAAATTTTGATTCCATTTAAATTTTTTTAAGATTTAAAGATTCGGCGCGTGCATGCCCAAGATGGCGGGGGTCTGCTGAGTACGTCCAGGGAGATGGGGCTGCCTCTGCCTCTTGTGGGTCTTATGGGGCCGTTCTGACACC
>JANHZT010009552.1:233191-245023 GCA_032468215.1 Stegonotus admiraltiensis | reverse complement strand
GCCAAGCTGTCTTAGGAATTCTGGGAGTTGAAGTCCACAGGGTGTGAAAGAGCCAAGTTTGCCTACCACTGATCCAAGGAAATAGCAACAGCATGCCATGCTCTTATTTGTGTTTAAATACAGTATCAACCTTAAGATCTTTATTTTAAGATTTATTTTAATTTTAAATTTCTAATTTCAGTTTTAATCGGTAGATATTCTTGATGACCTCTGATCTCCCATGGATATATGCCTCTAACACTATTGTAAGGGGTCTTTGTAAACGGATGATTGTTGCCTTTGAGAATGCCATTTGTCTGGCATTTGCAAAAGGCAGTCACACATCCTGTCTAAGAAAGTAATAATCCCCTTCTTTGAATTACCATTTTAATATACAGTCGCTTTATCCAAAGTCACATTTTCTAGCTCTTCCAGATACAACACTGTACTTCTATCATGTTACTTGGCAGTGAATGACATCATTTTCTTTCTTGAAGACCGTTATAAATTTGAAGATATGGATATGGTTTTGCAATTTGTCCTCTTAGCTGTATATCATTAGTCATTTTTTTAAAAAAATGTCCCTCTTTATTGTGAAGGGGAAATACATAATTAAATGCAACTAGTTCTAATCAGTGTGCATGTCAATGCCCATCTGATTATGAATAATGCAAAAATTGCTTTGATATTCCAGATAATTGCTGGGCTTTATTACCGTTGCCTCAAAAGTCCCACTTGCATTGTTGTGACATTGTATGACATGGATAAACCCCAGGTCTGTAATTGCATTTGGAAAAAAATAATAATTCTTGAAAATAGAGGGTCATGCATATTATTACAACAAAGTAGATAATGTAACCTTGCCATAATTATATAAGCTTATAGCTGCATAGTGTTTCCCTGAAAACGGTGTGAATATATAGAATATAGGATGAAACAATAAGAACTTATTAAGAACTTTAAATGCCTATCTGACCGTGTATTCATTCAAAAAAAACAACATGATTTAATTATTCACAATAACATTGTTTATCATCAGGAAATTAGAAGAAAATTACATTTATTTCAGTATTCATGTAGGTATTATGATTAAAGTTAATTTAAAATGGAAAATGTATTTAGAGGGCTAGAAAATAGCCCCATCAGTCCAATATATCCACTACATAGAAACATCTGCCTCAAACAACAGGAAGGTGGGAAAAAAATAAAACACACTTTTTACAGAGAACATAGCAAGATTTCATGGACACAGGTGTCCCCAAAATTGGTAATTCAGTTGAAAAGCTTCGTTCTTCCACATATTTTCTGCGTTTAACACAGGCTCAAATCATACTGAATAATATAACTTTCCTTCAAGATGAACTTCACTCTGAATGTAGCAGGCATTTCAGATGATCAGTCTTGTGTTTCTTTGGCACTTATCTAGGTAACCAGTAGTTACATCCCACAAGTATGGTCATGCAGATTGATTCAGTTGTTAAACATTTATGTAGATATTTCTGGAAGGTTGACAGTGCTAAATTTCTAATCACTGTTATACAACATTAGAGAGCTGGAATATAATTATTTCACTATCCAATATTTGGGGTTATGAACAGTTGACAAGTAACTAATGTTCAATCCTTTGCTTGAGGATTTTGAATAAAACATGGATTTTTTTTAAAAAAAATAGGAGTTAGCAAATACTTATATTCCACCTCTAAGTTTGATTTTGATGAGCAGAGAAATCAGAGAACTGTAGATTTCTGAAGAATCTTAGAGGTCGTCTAGTCCCACTAGAGCACAAAATGGAAGTAGTTAGAACCCTACACTAGGCTGAAGGTTTGCTTACCAGAGAAGAGGAAAAAGAAAAAAAACCCCTAAAAACATGTAAAGGAAGACCTCAGAAGTTGTGGCTATCCCAATTGGGCCTTCAGCAATCCAGGAAAAGATCCAACAGGAATTCCTCCGTAACAGACAAAGAAGAGAATAATAAATAAAGCAATGCTCTTATTCCATACATTGCAGGAATATCTGAAAAGCTCAGGAGGCACAACATACATGTACATTTTAAACCCAAGAATACACTAAGGCAGAAGTTTGTCCACCATGAGGATAAAAACCCAGACACAAACTAAGCAATATGGTGTATGCTGTGCATATTCTGGAGGAGTCAAAGAGGTCATCTATATTAAAATTGAAAAGCTCTCAACAGAAGGGGAGGAATACACCACCACCTATCTCCTGTCTACAACACAGTCCTTCCAGCAGTCCCAACCTAGTTGCATTCTGATTTAGGTGAAGCTGAAGGTACAGATAAATCCCCTAGTGGCCTCAACAACTTTCTGAGGACTAATGACCCAACGTCAGAGTGCTAATGATCAGATGTCTGCTAAGGAATATAAATCCATCTATTCCTCACCATTCAGCCATAACTGGAGAAGCTTCTTGAATGAGAAGTGAAACATTTTCAAGGAAAATGAAACCAAGAAACCAATGCAACCAGTTGCATTTTGAAAACCACCATTGGGACAACCATGACCTGGATGATTGACAATCTCCATAGACATTTCTATGGGGGTCTATTCCTTTTGAAAAACTTGGAGTCGTTGGTGTTCTTTGCAAATCATGAGTATCATCCCACCAAGTTTCATTGATGTCTATCCCATCATAATTTTCTTCCTGAATTAGACCTCCAGTTCTTATTGTTTACTTCTACACTCTTCCTGTTTTATTCAGCCCAGTCTTTCACCGCATTATTTACTTCTGAGCCTTTGACACATCCCCCCCTTTAGTGCTAGTTTAGTGCTCTGACAAGACTCCTGACACTTTTCTTCGTAATGATTGGCAGATGTTTCCTATATCATCCCAAGAGCCCTTCGTGAAAGTAGAACAGGACACTGTCACAGAATCTAAACCTTTATAAGTGACACTATTTGATAGAGAGTTGCTGACTTCCTTGATCCTGTTTTGTCTTCTTTTATTACGGCCCCAAACTGGACATTTGATGTAAAAACTGTGGACTTAATTTCTTTACCTTTCTGCTCAAGGCTTCACAGTCTCTGGAAACTTTCAAGGGTTGTGTCATTCAACTCCCTATGGATCAGATCAATCAGTGTGGTTAATCATCTAACAGATAGCAAAAATATACATGATCAAAAAACCATGGACATTTAGTTAAAAGAGGGATAATCTGCTGATTACAAATGTCCCTATAAAACTGACAACAAAGTAAAACATGAGCAACAGATTCTATTGTATCCTTACTGCAAGCACAATGTTGTTTTTCAGAAGACATTCCCTTATATTTCCTTTACAAAATAGCTAAGAAGAAGGCATTAAAATGGGTTAAAGCTCTTCCAAATAGGGTATAAGTATGAAGCTGATCTGGGAGTTCAATTTTGCTTTCTGGAAACTCACATGAAACTCACAATTGGCAATCACATGATCAAGAGATGCTGCAATGTCATAATTCTGAGCCAGTCACCAAACACCTAGGTGCAAAAATTGTACTTCAGTGTACATCTGGGGTACTAACATTAAACAGATTTTCTAAATTCACTCATTTTTCCATAAACTCAGACTGCTGTGAAACTTGTCGATATTTTCAGGATGTTATTTTTTTTTCAAAATTCAATTTGGTATAGTGGTTAAGGCATCCTGCCTTGTGCACAAACTCACCTGGGTGACCTTGGGCCAGTCACTCTATCTCAACCCCAGAAAGCAGGCAATGGCAAGCCACTGTCAAGAATTATTGTCAAGAAAACTGCAGGGCTAGTCTAGGCTGTTGTCAGGAATTTTAAAAAAAAACCTGAGTTGAAGGTCCCGCCCCCATATATAGTTAGACATAACTGAGAATAAGTCAATTTAATTAAATAGAACACTATTTATGAGTGGACCAGCAAAAAAAAAAAAAGGATGAATTCTGAATTCATTGAAATTCAGAAATAATTTATGTTGGGTATTGCCATATTTATAAAAATGACCTTATTATAAATATTACCAATCAACTGAAGTTTTAAAACTGGCCATTTTCAACTTTTAATCTTTTTAATGTTTCTTATAGTTTCTCCTTTGCAGAATTTGTTAGCTGCTGCTTTCTCTTCCATTTCTGAGTAAGTTTGCTACAGTGCTAATTTGTGATCTAGATATGCAGCCTAGATGTAACAAAAGAAAATACTGAATTTTTTTTTCTCATAATAAATTGGAAATCATTAATATGTAATATGAGTTAAATATGTCAGTAAAGATTAGTGGTTTCATGTTTTTCAATGAGCTTTTATGTTTCTTTTAGACTTTCATTTACAATCACTAGTATTAATCAGTGAATCTCTCAAGAGATATCTTTGGCCAAATTAGTCTATAATCTGTAATAATGCTCTCTCTAGGGACTCTTATTATGAATGTTTTTGCTAAGTAGTATGCAAACTAGGTCTGTATTCTCATGGCATGAATGAACAATTGTAGGTAGTGTGACGGCCCCATTATGCAGAATGTGGGCATGGTAAATTTTCAGATTTATGTTTTACAGCTGAAAGACATTCCTTTTCTTAAACACATGAACACAATGCTGTTTCACAACCTGTGCTTTTAGCTAGTGTTCTGTTTTGTTTATTTCTAAGAGTGCACCACCACCATTATTCTTTGGAGGAATCTTAGGAAACAAACTTTTGAACAAGGCAAATCCATGGGCAACTGAAGGATTCAGTAGAGATTTTTGTTTTTCAACAGAGAAAATCATCATTTTATTCATCATTGTTTGATAAGCACTTTCCAAAATATAACTAAAACTGTGTACAATAAAGATGAGAAAAATTTCAAACTTGAAACAAAAGAATATAGTGGCCTTGGTAGCGCAGCAGGCTAAACTGATGTTGAAGTAGTATTTAGCTTCCAGCTGCCTGCAATTACTGCGAGTTCAATTCTCACCAGGCTCAAGGTTGACTCAGCCTTCCGTCCTTTGGAGGTAGGTAAAATGAGGACCCGAATTGTGGGGACAATAAGCTGACTCTGTATAAAATAGAACACCGCTTAAGGGGGGCCCAAAAAGCCCTACTAAGCAGTTATATACAAAAGTAGGAAAGCTATTGCTTAATGCACTGTAAGCTGCCCTGAGTCTCTGGAGAAGGGCGGCATATAAATCGAACTAATAAATAATAAATAAAATAATAAATAAATAAATAAATAAATAAATAAATACATAAATAAATAAATAAATAAATAAATATAGAGGAAATACAGAGGAAAAGAATATAGAGGAATATACATTTGGTTTTAGAGTATACAATACAATACAAAATACAATACAATACAATACAATACAATACAATACAATATGTGTGTATTGTAATGTATAAACTTCTAGGCTTTTTGTTTTTTTCTTAGCTTTTATATTATCGGTTTGAATGGTCTATATCAGTGATGGTGAACCTTTTAGACACTGAGTGCCCAAACTATGAGCGCACATGCCCAAACTGAAAGGCATGTGCACACACATGCACGGACATGCACATGTGCAACTATGTGCACAGGCATGCACACATGCGCAGCAGAGACCTGAAGACCAGCTGGCCGGTGGCAGGTGGGGCATTCCAACACTGGCAGCACGGCAAGACGTAAGATCTTTTTCTTTCGAGAGCTTCTGTTTCGTGCCAGCAGAGAGGGCTCAGCGTGCCTCACTTGCCATAGGTTCGCCATTACTGGGCTATATGATTTATCTCATTGTGTCTATTGATGGCTGATTTGCCTTAATGCCAACCTTCCAAGAATTTCTGGTGTTTTTGAATTTAGCTTGGATTGGATGCTCACAGTTTCTAGTTAAAATATGTAGAGTCTGTCCATTTGTTGTGAGATTAAGGAGTTTGATTGTGATTTCTCATTGCTACTTGGTGTTTATGGATGTGCTCTGCTAGTCTTCTGACTGATTGCCATATATAGTGGCTGCTATAATCCTCATATTACAGATGACTCCTGTTTTTTTCTTATCACACTATTGGGTGTTTTGGTTTATTTAAGATGTTTTGGAGGATTTTAGTTTGTTTGTGTGATACAATGATGCTATGTGTTGGTTATGCTGTAGTGGATTGAGTGGTCAGATTCTTTTTGATAAAGATTGGTGGGTATGATTCTGGGTAAATAATTTGTCAATGTTTAAATATCATCAAGGAAAATAAAAAAAGAAATAATGAATATCACAAACTATTACAAAACACATACAAATGAACAGTTAAATATTCATCCTATTGAAAAGAAAAAGGAAGACAGTTTCCTCGTTCATATGTATCAGATCAGTGCAAAAGTTGCAGCAACCATTCATTAAAATATATTGCATTTTTTCCCATTCTTCTTTCTCTGAAGATGCAGAAGAAACAGTAGGACTAATAAAAAAGAGGTAATATAATAAAAATAAATTTGTGTTACTCTAAATATGATGATAATAAGTAAGTTGTTGCGTTCATTTTGTTGGCTGAGGAGTATATTCCAAGTGCTAAATCACCTTTAATGGTTCTCACGCTCTCCAAGTTAACTCATATGCTGAGCAGAGAGTTAATTAATCTTTTTGCCAAGAGAATCCCCACTGCTATTGTCCAAGGTACTACAGTGCATCAAGTTAATGGCTATTGAAGAATGACTTAGACATAGATCTCTAAGACACTGAGAATATTTCCACTTGCCAGTGTATGTTTTGTTCATGTTTTGGTGCTTCAAAAAAAAAAAGCTTTCATTCTTTTAAAAAGAATCTTTTAGGTAAACACTGCTTTATTCTTTCCCTGCAACATTTGCCAACCCAATACTATTATGCAATCATTCTTTTTTCTTTTACATTGCTGAAAACAGACTGGGAAGAAAATACGGCTTCGAGTTCATACAAAGAGAATCTGCAGCATTCTGAATGATACAGAATTTCTACCTGCTAAACCCCAGCTTCAGATATTTTTTGGGGAAAAATAAGTGGGTGAGGAGCCATCAGAGTGAGACACTAAAGGTAAAGGTTCCCCTTGCACATATGCGCTAGTCGTTCCTGACTCTAGGGGGTGGTGCTCAACTCTGTTTCAAAGCCGAAGAGCCAGTGCTGTCTGAAGACGTCTCTATGGTCATGTGACTGGCATGACAAAATGCCAAAGGTGCATGGAACTCTGTTAATTTTCCACCAAAGGTGGTCCCTATTTTTCTACTTGCATTTTTTTACGTGCTTTCAAACTGCTAGGTTGGCAGAAGGTGGGACAAGTTACGGGAACTCACCCCATTATGCGGCACTAGGGATTCAAACCGCTGAACTGCCAACCTTTTGATCGACAAGCTCAGCATCTTAGCCACTGAGCCACCATGTCCCTTGAGACACTACTCCTTTCCAGTGAAGACAGGTTGTATTAAGATGTGATAAATTCTCTATGCATAGCTTTGGTGGTGCAAGTACTTTCATGTAGTATTTGTCAATTAGATATCACCGTGCCAGACTGGCACTATTCAGAACCATTGGCCATGCTTGCCTAGGAAGAAAAGGAGTTTTAATTTCAATTTGTTTGGGAAGTGCCAGGTTTGGGACAGTTGGTCTGATGCTTTTCTATCAGAGCAGAATTCTCCATAAATAGCAGATTGTTACGCTATTACAGAATTCAGAATTTGTATATCATTGTGCTGCTGTATTTCTTTTTATTCCCTCTATTAAGAAATGAATGCAATGATAAAATGAATAAACATCATCATCATCATCATCTTCTGAATTATATACCACCCAATTCCCAATGACTCTAGGCAATTCACATTGGAAGGATTAAACAGGATAATGATAAAAAAAAAGAACAAGGGATAAATGATAGCGAGTGTCTTTCTTTTTCATAAGAAGGAAAGAATCCCGATAACATTCTTGGAACAATAAAATCCTTTTATTTAGATGAACACAGAGATAGCAGCCCATACAGTTTCTACCACATTCATAATGGGCTTTTGTGTAAAACTGAGCATCCAGAAAACAGAAGGAAAGAGTATCAGATTATTCAGATGCTTTTTGATAGCACATTTAATGATTGTGTCACTTTGATAAAGAGGATAGTTTAAAAGACCAAAGCCCAGAGAAAGGTGATAGAAGGAAGATTTATTGTTGATGTCCAAATGTTTGGGTTTTGCTATTAGCCAGTTTGTTCAAAAGAAACAGTGATATTGCTGGCTTTGGCTAGGCTTTTGTTGAGCTTTATTTCATGGTATCCTTCCTACGGAAGAATTAAAAAGTTAGATACATATAGCATTATAAAGATTATTAAGACCATAGTAATTCAATCAGGCATTAACATAAATGACTTTCACCCCAATCAATGTGTTCTGAAATTATGTGATTATGTGTCTATAAACGAAATGACAAAGATAAGACATTTCTCAATTTTTAATTATAATGGGCTTACTTGGTGGAATGATTGGTGGGATTATATAAGATAAAACATGTACATACAATATGAGTTAGTTTAAAATAGTAATTATTAATATTATAATCTAAGCCACTCACATTTCACTAAATCATTTTAGCTGACATTTTTCAAAGTATTTTAACAATTGCTGCTGTTTGTAGAAGATTTTGCAGTGCAGAAAGAGAAAAAGTTTCAAAGATATAGAGGCATTACTGGAAATGATACTGTTGAGATGGAAAAACAAATCCTTTTTTAGAATGCCAGGCTTAATTTTGCCTTTCATGGGAATTCAGTATCAGGGTTTGTATGTATGTAAATATGTGTGGATGTGGATATAGATATGTAGACCACTAAAAATTAAAATTGTTATTCTATCACAACTACTGAGCTAAAAATGCATAAAGAATCTTAATTATTACTTAAAGGCTACAACAGAACTATTGAGGGAAAAAACATGAAATCATTTCACTCATAATACGTTGTTATACAATTATCAGGCAGTTTGTATCAGTTTTCTGTTATAGGCTCATCAGGGAATAAGTATTAAATATTATCATGTAACATGTGAAAGTCACATAAAACTCAGATTCAATCCACCAATAACCACTAAAGTCACAGGATGACTTCTGACCAATCACAGTCTCTCATTCCAACATATTTTCCAGAGCTGTTGTGAGGAAAAATGGAGGAAGGAGTGTTGTATGTGCTACTTTGAACTGAAAGAAAAGCAAGATATAAATCTAATGAAGAAACTCCTCATGGGACTGCTGGATTAGAGCAACAAGAAGTAAGAGTGTTACTTTAGAGTTTTGATGTCTCAGCATCAGATGATAGAGGATGGTACCTCTATAGCTACAAAGAGATGCCATTTCATTTTAAGAAGTACATCTAGAAATCATAAGAGGTATGGTTAGCCCAATGGTTAGAATGCAGTATTGCAGGCTAACTCTGCCCTCTGCCAGGAGTTCAATCCTAACCAGCTTGAGGTTGACTTAGTCTTCTATCCTTCCAAGGTTGGTAAAATGAGGACCCAGTTCGTTGGGGGCAATATGACCACCCTGTGAACTGCTTAGAGAGGGCTGTAAAGCAATAAGAAGCAGTATATAAGACTAAGTGCTATCCCTATTGCTATGTCTTAACAATGAAATATAAGATAAACAAGTTTCAATATTTTTTCCATGCTGCTGGTATCATCCCTTCATGTAACAGGAATTGGTGATGGTGTAGAGATCGTAACTTAATCATATTCTACTTTGCTTGAATTTTTGGAAAATATAGGGAGATGGTTTTTGTGATAACTTTAGGTACCATAAATTAGGAAAGCTCAAAACCAGTAAAATAATTTATACTGCTTTATTTTTTTCCCAATATAAAAACATCAAATCCAATGTTTATAATCAGAAAGAAGGAATAAGGACTGAACTGGATTGCATGCAGATGTTAGTTCTTAATCACTCTGAAACCAAATAATGAAGTATTTCACCCAGTGGTGGGTTTCTACTGGTTCGCCACGGTTCACGTGAACTGGTAGTGGCGGTGGCAGGAGTCTCCACCCACCCACCCTGACATCATCACAGAGTGTCTGCACATGCGCAGAAGCAGTGCGTGTGTGCAGTTAAAATTCCAAACCGGTAGCGAAGGTAAGTGGAACCCACCACTGATTCCACCACTCTGTACTTGTTCATGATGTTGCCTAAATATATATACAATAAGGAGTTAAGTGTGTATGGTATTTGATCATTTAACTTCCTTGCCCCCCGCCCCCAGCAGACACCTATAGACAACCACATTAAAAAAAAAGTACTGTCTTTTAATAGTATGTAAAATCTTTTAATAAGGCCTACCTTTATCAACTCTATCACAGGAGTTTGTCAGAGTGAAGCACGTTAAGAGAGACTGTGATCACAAAACAGGTTTTTAATCACTTTGGGATTTTTATCGCCCCCCTCTATGCAGATTTGCTTAGCTGCTCAGAGTTATTATGACTGGAGTGGCATGGAAGCTAGAGGGAAGAAATAAAAAAATGCATAGCAGACCTCACGGTTGTGAATTGTTAATCAGAAAAAGAGCAGTAAACTGTTGAATGGCCACATAAAAAGTAGGAACTCTTTAAAATCATAACACAAAATAATCGCTCTTCTGAAAGTGCAATGGAAGGTCTTTTCTGATTAGTCCTTTTTTCTTTGAATGTGGCAGAAACTCTAAGAGGAGCAAAGCTTATGGAAATAATCATGTCTCTGCTATTTCATTCACTGACATTTGGGATTGTGGTTTCATGTGTTCCAGAAACAGCAACTTAAAATGTATAAACCTTAAAAAGCTAAATGCAGGAATGTATTCTTTCCAAATCATACAAAAATTCTTATGCATATTATACATTCTTGAACCTGAGATAAGATGAGGTTTATTCATCGGTTTCTTTTTTAAAAATTGATTAGTTTTAATATTTTGTAAGGATTGTACAAAGGTAGGATGTCAAAAATAGAGATGCAAGAAGTAAAATATAGTGTAATTTTTTTAAAAAAAAATACATTGCAAAAAAGAGTTCAGTTGTGCACTTTTCATTTTCCCCCAACCACTACTTACTATAAATATTTATACTTTTAATTCAGCCTTTACAGTTGCTCTTTATGGCTTCTTATATCTTCTGCAAAAGCCATATTCTAAAATGCCTTAGTTTGCCTTATTCGGTAAAACATTGCATGCAAGGAAGCCATTCTTCTTTGAATTTATTTAGACTTCTATTGCAAATATATACATATATACAATCATTTTTTTCATTGTTGCATAGTCTCCAACTTTGGTTTCTCAATCTTATATCGTTGGCAAGTCTTCCATTGGATTTGTTGGGCCCTAAAAACTTCCCCAATTCATTTACTGTACATTCTTATTTAGGTTTCTCCAAATTCAACCAGAATTGAAACAGCTATTTTGAACTCTTGCCACTGCTTCTTGGCTTCTTGTTTTAATATTATTCTATATTTGTTTGCTTGTTTGTTTATTTCCTGGCATTATTATTTTTACAAATAATTCAAGGTGGTGAACATATTCTACACGTCATTCGCCTCTAATTTTCGTCACAACAATCACTGAATGAGGTGGGTTGAGCTAAGACAGAGTGACTAGCTCAAAGTCACTATTTTTTTCCCAGAGGCTTCAGAAACTGGGGAAATTTCATTTATCACCATTTTTGAAAGTCATACACTTCACTATGAATCATTACAACAGGGTAACATTTCTAACTATGATAAGATCTTCTCCAGGTCATGATCATATCTTGCTACTTTTGGGGAAAGTGAAACGGCAGTAGGATTGGACAAATGATGAAACTAATACATTATTAGTTCCACAAACACGAAGCCGAACAACAGCAACGCAGCTCACCAGCTCAAATGCCCCTGCAACTCAGACTAACCCGAGCACAACCAAGCCCCCACCCAAACAGAACACACCCCCAGCCAATCAGAGCACA
>JANHZT010009552.1:211428-222314 GCA_032468215.1 Stegonotus admiraltiensis | reverse complement strand
CAACTCCCAGAATTCCTCAGCCAGCTTGGAGAAGAAGGGGTAGGCAGGCAGGCAGGCAGATACAGCTGCTCACCAATTGATTTGATTACAGGCAGGGATATTCAGTTGCTTGCTGATGCAATGGATCGCAAAGCGTTGCGCCCAGCAAGCTAAGGTAAGCAAGCTGGAGGCTGGATGGGGGAGGGAGGGGCGGACTGATTTTTGCTACCATTTAAATGGCTCTGACATCCAAGCTGAGTTGCCTGATTAGCAGGCAACTCAGCTGGGGTCGTCAGAGCTTGGATCGCCAGATCCATTTAAAAGGAAAAACTTTTTTTTCTCTCAAATGGCTCTGATGATCCAAGCTGAGTTGCCTGATCTGCAGGCAACTCAGCTGGGATCGTCAGAGCTTGGATTTTCAGAGCCTGGCTCACACGGCTCAGCTGGTCATGGGGGGCAGGGCTACCGGGTCTCCGAACTGCCCGCCACCATCACTACCTACTCGCCCGAGCCGGTCCGAACCAGGAGCATTTCACCCCTGAGTTGGACTAAGTGAGAGTGACTGGCCGAAAGTCATCCAAACTGGCTTTAATGGCTAAGGTGCGATTTGAACTCACAGTCTTCTGCTTTCTAGTCTGATGCCTTAACCACTAGATTGAACTGACAAACTAGGCTTTCAGTTTAGTTGTCCTTTTTGTACATTTTCTAGATTTATAATGCATATCCTCTTAAAGATGTGCCAAAACTGTAAACAATGTTCCTTCGTAGATTTGTGTAAAGGCCTTATGATATATATAACTCTATTTTAGGCCCCTTCAGCTGCCGACTCTAATTTCAAGATTGCTTTCCTGTCAAACATTATCACTAAAATGTCAAATTTGAAGTTTTCTGCCAAAATGCACCACTTTACACATGTCTACGTTCACCCACTTTTGAGATCTTTACCCTCCTATGAGATCACATTCTAACTAGTTCGGTATCATCAGCAAATATACGGTAGCTTTTCCACTGCTCATCCCTAACTCAAGATCACTTACAGATATGTTAAAGGGCTTCAGTTCAACAGCAATCCACGAAGGAACCTCCTTTGCATATCCTGTGTAAGCAATGTTCAATCCAATCCAATTTCCAGCTTCTGAACTTGTTCCCAATCTATAAGAACAATTTTTCGTTAACCTTGTAGTACCTGAGTTTGCTCAGGAACCCTTGGTGAAAGACTGTGCCGCAGCTTTGTAAAAATCAAGGATACAACAACTTAGCGAAACAAGAGAATATGAACAGTGTTTTCAAATCGATTGATCAAGCTGAGAATCATAACCTGTTGTTCTTCAAAATATTCCCCAGTGCTCTGGAGAAAAAATCCAAATGAAAAAAAAATGGAGACAGGATTCTTTATTTATTTGGTAGCTGCAGTAGTAATAAATTTAAAGCAATCTCCCCTGTTTAAAAGGCCAGCTTTTTCTTTAAAAAAGAAAACAGAAAAATACAACACCAATAATTTAATAATACTAAAGAGAAAGCAAATTATAAATTGAATATGTCTGGCTATATGCTGCTGTTAAAGCAAATTACTCTCCTTATTTCAACAAATTTTAGTATTCCATAGCTCTTTGTCTCTGTCTGTCTGTCTGTCTGTCTGTCTGTCTGTCTGTCTGTCTGTCTGTCTGTCTGTCTGTCTACCTTCCTACCTACCTACCCACCTATCTATCTATCTATCTATCTATCTATCTATCTATCTATCTATCTATCTATCTATCCACCCACACACCCACCCACCTATCTATCTACCTACCTTCCTACTACCCACCTATCTATCTACCTTTCTATCTGTCTACCTACCTACCTACCATCTACCTGTCTGTCTGTCTGTCTGTCTGTCTGTCTATCTATCTATCTATCTATCTATCTATCTATCTATCCATCTATCCATCTATCCATCTATCCATCTATCCATCTATCCATCTACCTACTTACCAGTGGTGGATTTCAAAATTTTTTACTACTGGTTCTGTGGGCGTGGCATGGCTTGATGAGTGTGGCTTGGTGGGCGTGATAGGGGAAGGTTACTACAAAACCCCCATTTCCTCCCGATCAGCTGAGACTCAGGAGGCAGAGAATAGATGGGGGTGGGGCCAGTCAGAGGTGGTATTTACCAGTTCTCTGAACTATTCAAAATTTCCGCTACCGGCTCTCTAGAACTTGTCAGAACCTGCTGAAACCCACCTCTGCTACCTACCTAGCTATCTACTGATCTTCCTTTCTGTCTACCTACCTACCTACCTGTCTGTCTGTCTGTCTGTCTGTCCGTCCGTCTGTCTGTCCATCCATCCATCCATCTATCTATCTACCTACCTACCTGCATACATACATACTCACCTATCTACCTTTCTACCTACCTACCCACCCACCCATCCATCCATCCATCCATCCATCCATCCATCCATCTATCTATCTATCTATCTATCTATCTATCTATCTATCATCTGTCTCATCCTTTATTGCATTGAGGCCATATACTTGGTGACATGTGCCTATAAATTGAACCATTTCTGTTAACTCATGCTCAGAACTAATTTTCAATTTAATGTATTATGGATTTAGTTCCCTTGGAAGTTTGGATTAGGAGGAGCTACTGAAATAAAACAATGATCTGATAAATGCTAATGTTATCTTACACGGTGCAGTATTAGACTCATCTATTAAAAGAATATATTTCCACTCCACTTAGATCTCAGAAAAATTACACCATTATAACTTTTAGATGAATTTACATTAAAAAAATTCAATATCATCCATTATATATATGAAACATTAGTTTATGAGGCATTGCTGTCTACATTTTTCGGCTTAAACATAGTACAGATAATAAATAAAATGTGCATTCAGCATCTGATCTAATGATCAGTGATAGCATCTCTATTCAGTGACATTATATTTCTGAGGGAAAAACATTGAAGACTGTGATCTATAAAAAATATAATGTAGTTCAACACTCCCCTTAAGTACCAATTAAATCAAATCCTTATTTGCTTCAATTAGTCAAGTTTTTATTACATGCTTATTCCTATCTTGTGAGATTTGATTGGCAGCCATTTCCAATTCCAGTTTTGCATTCCATTTCTTCTACTATACCAAAATTCAGAAGGTTTAACTCATAGGTAAATTTATCTGAAGAGTTGAGTTTTAATAATAGAGTTGAGTTTTAATAACATTAATGAAAAGAAGGATCACCTTTCATCATGTTATATAATGCATGGTATTAATTACTAATACTTTCTGTGTATTCTTCTTGTACATTGTGATGTGGTGAAGATCCTGAAGTTCTGCAGCTTTTCCAGGAAGCATCTAAGGTGCTAACCTAGAAACAGGAGACTCTGAATTCTAGTCCCACCTTGGGCATGAAGTGGCTAGAGGACTTTGGGCCAGACATTCTCTCTCAGTCCAACCCTCCTTGCAAGATTGTTGTTCTGGGGAAAATAGGAGGGAAAGTAGTAAAGGCGGGGGGGGGGGGATCTAATAAAAAATATATATAATAAAAAAAAATAATACCCACAGTTTCTCAAAGGAAATCCACCCCTCTACAGTATTTTACATATTTAAAAGTTAATATTACTTTGTGACGCATATTTATTTGACTGCATCATTGGCTGGAAAGGAATCCAGCCAGTAAATATTCAGCTCAATCCAGTTGTTCCTGAATTAAGAGATTACAGGATGCTAAAAAAAAGGGGGGGGTATTTATTTATTTATTTGACTGCATTCAGAGAAAGATAAGGGAGTTATAAACTACGTAAAAAGACAACAAAGAAGCAGAAGTAATTATCTGCACTTGTCCTCACTGAAGTATATCTATGACATATGCTCATTTATGAAGTGAAATCATAACAATGAAGTAAAAAAACCCTAAATGTTACAAAATACTGTAAATACAGGTGTTACCCATCTGAGCATTTTTAAGAATTCCAATGTGAGATGAGTCATGTTCTAATAAAAAATAAATAAGGTATTCATGAAAACCTATGTTCAAAGTGACATAGGTGCTATTCAATGAAATTGAAAGACGTATCTACTTCACTTTGCTGAGTTAGCTCTATGAAACAATTTGGATAACCTTGACCCATTTATAGCCCATAACAGAGGTAGATGGTCCTGCTTGTAAACTACACAAAGGCATGCATTTGACCATTATGGGATTAGAATGCTGGATTAGAAAGTTTCTGTGGTTTGATTCAATGTGACTTTTCTTAAATCTGCGGGTAGAGATTTATATATAACATAGCTGACAATCAGTTGTTCTGGGTCAAAAAAACAGATTTGAAATAAAATTTTAAACTATATAATGAGCCCTGATATAATTGCTTAAAATTTAATACAGGAAACCCTGGTTATTAGTGTGCATTCTT
This sequence comes from Stegonotus admiraltiensis, assembly GCA_032468215.1. NCBI lineage: Eukaryota > Metazoa > Chordata > Lepidosauria > Squamata > Colubridae > Stegonotus > Stegonotus admiraltiensis. The sequence continues at coordinate 217,932 of JANHZT010009552.1, read as the reverse complement.
TTGGACTTGATCATCTTATGCATATGGATTATATCGTAAAATATAAATAGACCATACAATAGTGATTTCTGAAAGCCTTGAATTTCAAAGAGTAGACTGGATTAATAGGGCTCAGAATTAAACCAGAAAGATTTGCAAAATGTAAATTCAAGACTACAAGGTCATTATTTTTCCCTTTCTTTTATTGAGAATTATCTTATAATTATTCATATTTTCCTTTAACTACTTGAAAAATAAGCATATTTATGTTGAATATCTATGCAAATAAAAATATAACTTATAGCAGTTTCATTTTCTGTCAGATAATGACTGTATGTATCAAGTAGAAACATACAGATACATGTGTATTGTACATGTTTATATAGAGAGAAACCTGCTTTTTATAGTCCGCACTATTAACTTTTCTTAACTGAAGAAATTTATGAATAAACCCATTAAAGATTGAGAAAGCTTTCAATATGCTGTTCTATGCATACATCTTTTAAACTGAAAATCTATGTATTACAGGATGTTTTTTATATTCTATCTGCCTTTACCTTTTGTTGTTGCTGTTATTGAGAAATTCCAATAGATTTTGCAGACAGCATGCTAAGTAAGTAGCATGTCGAAGTCAATTGCCGAAAAGCTAAAAACTGACATTAGTGACAATTATATATCTTATTTTCTGGGTCAGTTAACAATATTCTAAAACACGCAAATATGCCTTGAGAAATAGCCCTTTGTAATGTCCTTTCGTAGGACAGCTGTTTTGCATCAAATTAAATGCAGAATGATAAACTGTCACATTCTTTGACAACAAAACAATGGCTTCAGAGAAAATAACAATCTTTTTAATATGCATTTTTTAGAAAAACAAAAAGCACAATTTAGAAGTCATAATAGAACAACATTTTAGATCTGCTGTAGAAAGCTTAAAATGTATACTGGAGAGAAATAAGGATAGACAATCAATTCTGCATATGAATATGCATCAAATGTGAGCTTCTGTTTCTATCCATGCTATATTGTAATTGAGAAGGTAGTTAGCAATGTGATGGATAAAAGGAAAACTTAATTGTGAGTGATGATAATAATATAAAATAATACTAGGCTGAATTGAAATTTTGGTAAAACAGTTTCTATCACTTTTCTTGGGTAAGAAATTGCCCTGTTCATATTATTAAGGTATATTTGAATTCTCAAATTCTCAAATATTCAGAATTTAAACAATTTAATATGGTTGCAAAATTACAACTGCCAGTGAGAAATTCCAGTCAAGTACAACCTAATTACATCTTATACAACAAAATACTATAACTACGAAATTAATATTTTCCCCACTGATGACAGTAGGAAAACGAGCTGTATCCCAGGCCTATGATTTACTGATCTTAATTATTACAGTAAGAAATAAAACTACCCATTATATTGCACTCAAATCTATTTCAGCACCTGATCTCCAATTTTGTTGATCATGAGAGGTAAGTTATATGAGTTATTTTTAGATAGGACATCTGGCTTCTCAGTAGGTTTGGCAGTCAGGCTAAATATCAGATATTTAGAGACCTGAAATCAGGGTGAGTGTACCTAAACAGCCACCAAACATTGAGTTCAGAACATCTTAAATTGCTCCCTGTGGTGGCTGCCTCTATACTGCAAGCTGTTCCTAAGCAATAGTTACACCATCAGAGATGGAAAAAGCAGAGGGAAAGAAGGTTTTTACAGTGCTGTAGAGAAAATTGTACAAGCCATTTTATGAGCCATGTTGTCCTAATGACCCGAACACACAGGAGAAGATACTCTCAGGAAATCTTGTAGTAGCTTCTCCACAGCATCTGTTTCATGTGCACAAACCCATCTTGTTATTTAAATATTGCCCTGATCTAAAATTGGTCTAATGGTCTATAAGCATTATACATTTTATTATTTAACGACCCTATAAGATTGGAAAATAAGAGCACATCAAGTTCAACCTAGAACTAAGGAGAAATTTCCTGACAGTTAGAACAATTAATCAGAACTCCAGAAGTTGTGAATGCTCCAACGCTGTAAGTTTTAAAGAAGAGATTGGACAACCGTTTGCTTCCTGCCTGAGCAGGAGATGGGACTGGAAGTCCTCCAAGATCCCTTCCAACTCTGTCATTTGTTCTGTTCTGTTCTGTTCTGTTCTGTTCTGTTCTATTTTCTGTTCTATTTTCTATTCTAATCCCTAGTTTATTATCAGAACTCTTCACATGAGCAAAAACATTTGCAGAGGAAAATGTTTCTTATCAGTTTAGGCTACCTACAGAGTTTGAATTTTTCAGGATTATAAATCTGGTAATGGGCCTCCATTAACACAACAGGTTCCTTGTTATAGTTTGTTCTGTAGCAAGTCTGAGAACAGATCCACACTTTCCATCGTGCATAATTTGGAATAGGTGATATTATCCTTTTCTACTTCCCAGCTATTGCAAATGATCTGTGTTTTCTGGATTTCATTCAGAGCTGCTGTTTCCTGGCCTATTTTATTCACTTCCGATTAGGTGTGTCTCCAATGTTTTTGTTCATTCTAATTCCATCTCCAGCTTTGATTAGCTGCAATGCCTGGCATGACATTTTCCCTGGGCAGCCATTTCATCCTGGTTTGCCAGGGAGCTATGTGTTCTGCTGGTTGGCAGTTGCTTTAAAAATCACCACCGCCACCATCATCCAGACAATCCAATGATGGCCTGTGAAGTCAATGAATTATCCTTCAACCTAGATTCTCCATTCATTCTCCATTCATCCCTTACATCTCCCAATGGATATCCTTTCAATTTCTCCTCAGGTGAAATTATAATAAAATGCATAATGCTAATAGGCCAAAAGACCAATTTTAGATCAAGACACTATATAAATAACAAGATGGGTTTCTGCACATGAAACAGCCACTACGAAAAAGGTAACACATGAAATTTTCTCTGTTTTCTTACCCCCTGCCCACAGTACCGGAAGCCCTTACTCCCCTTTATTTTTTTAAGCTGAGTAACATTGTAATATAGCATCATTACTATATTGTCCTAAAAAGTTGAACTCTCAGTTGTTTCTTTTTATAAATTTTCCATCTACAGAGGAACATAGGGGGAAAAAACCCTGTGCTCTATTGTTTGGATTAGTGTAGCACCAGAGCTTTTCTATAGAGGGAAAAGTAAAATAAAAAATAGAAAATATTTGCAATTGCACTAAAATAAATAATGAGGAAACAATATTCATGTGTTCATGGAAACAATATTCATGGAAACAATATTCATGAGGAAACAGCATTCATGTGTGAGAATACTGATAAAGCAAAAGAAAATCATGGGGTCTAATGAGAAGTGAAGAAGAATGAAAATTTGTAGATCAGTCCATAGAGGAGCCTACGAGCCAATGAAGTGAGCTTTTCATGCATGGATAGGAAGGCAAGAAGCAGGGGAGTGACCAATCAGGTCTTTGGTGATCATGATTTGGATCAGGCATTGGCCTTGTGTAGCCCAACCCAGTTGTGAAGCCACTGAAATATAGACGCAATTTCTGAACTTAGCTTATGCAATTTAGGATAAGCAGCTTCTACAGCCCTGAAAACTGGTTCTGCAAACTACTTTTGTATCATGGCCATTATACCACATGGATATGTCCATGTAAATATCAAGGAGTCTTTAACTTTTAAAAATAAGGTTTACTTCAATCTCCTATTCTGCAACAAACATTTTCTTTGCATTTTTCTTAACACAGTCTCTTCCATTTTTTCATTCTAATTAACTCTCCCACCAAAAAAACAACATCTAATTAGGATCACTCTGTAAACTTCTGTAACATTTGTAACATAATTATTTTTATATGTTGCAAGGAATTTCCATATGTTTTTCCATATGTTCACTTCCTATTTATTCTGTTGCAAGATTTATCTAATACTCTTTCATAGTGAACTCATTCTTCCTCTTCCTCTTCTTCTATTTTCTATTATTCTACTTTCACCTTCATTTACTTCACTTCTTTTCTTATCCGCCCCCCCATTTTAACACTACTTAAAATGGCTTAACCCACCCTTTCATTAAGTTTATTTATGTATTCTTTATGGTTCTCCTAATATTTTACCATAAACTTTTTTTGCATGAAACTCACATTTAGCTATTTCATTATCACCATTGTTCCATTTATTGGATTAATATGTGCCCCCCACTTTTCAGTCAGCTATACATAGTAAGCCAATATCTTGCACTCGAAAAATCCTAAAGTAAGGATCTTAGGTCCTTATAACTTTGCATTTGAGAAGACAATTGAAAATTTGCTGTAATGGAGACTATTAAACCATCCAACAGTATATAAAAAGAACATTGTTTCTTAGAATTTTTTACTGTTGTTTTCTATACATCAATTCTTGGCACATGGGGTTATCTTAAATAAGATAAGTGTAATTGAGATCTAATGGAATTCCCATAGTTGAGATACATGATGTTTTGGTCTTTAACCAATAGATGCAACATGCACTGTAAGTTATGAAGTATTATTCTGCTTTCAAATCCAACTGGCTGCAAAACTCTATTATTTCTTGATTGGACAGAAGGCCAAGACCTGGAACGAATGAAAACCGAGCATCTACACTAGACAAGTATAGGTGAGACTATAGAGGACCAGGGAAGCACATATCCCAGCAAATTTTGAGAAAAGACAAATGATCTTAGTAGCCCTAAAAGAAACATTTTCCAAGCAATTGTAGGGTTATTTAAGGGGCATTTCCACTGTGTGCGTGTATTTTAGATAGGCCAACTTTCTAAAAATGTAATTAAATACAATTTAAAATGTATTACTCTCTCCGCTTCAGACTGTTACAAAATTGTTACCCAGCTTTCAGATGACAATTTGAACTATCAGTAAAAGTGAACATTCTCTCTCCCCTCTGCTTCTATCAAGAATGAAGGCCCTCCTGCTGTCATACCATGTTGCTGCTGTTAAATCACTCTGTTACATGACCTGCTACATTGACCCCTGATGTCAGTCCCGTAACTACTTACTTTCCACTATTCATTCTTACCTTGGAAGAAAGTGCAGGGAAATAATTCCTGTGAACCACTAATAGGTTAACATTTTCTTTGATCTTGTATAGTTCTAAAACTGGTCATTGGTTCTTAGAAATCAAAATAGCATTCGATTGAAGTAAATCTGATTTGAAAGGAGGCATGTTTACTGTGCTTACAAGAGACATAAAATGTCTTCTATATCCTTCTGTGAATAGAAACAGAAAGCTACAAGCCATTTGATAAAACACTATTATTTTCAAGTATGATAAATAGTAAGACATTGTTGAAACATATTTCTGGAGCAATATATTTTGGGTATAGTTTATCATGTGTTTTTTGGGAGGAAATAGAGGTAGATGATTAGATAGATAGATAGATAGATAGATAGATAGATAGATAGATAGATAGATAGATACTGTAGATAGGTAGGGAGGTAGGTAGATAGGGAGGTACAGAGAGAGAGAGAGAGAGAGAGACATGAGAGAGATAGATAGATAGACAGACAGACAGGTGTGTGTGTGTGTGTGTGTGTGTGTGTGTGTGTGTGTGAGAGACAGAGAGAGAGGGGTGGTGGAGGGACTATGAATGAGACTATGAATGATGGTGTTCAAAGCCTTTGACACCAATGGTGAATTTAGTACAACCAGGTATTAAAACTCATCTATTTGGGAAAGTATGTCTAGAAGAAGGAGAAGAAGAACAGGAGGAGGAGGAGATGGAACAAAAGGAGAAGGAAATGTTTAGAGATAAGGGATTCAAGGAACTTGTTGTATTGTTATTTAAGCTCTATTTACAAAAATATAGTATTGAATTTCCCATGTGAGTATTATTATTAGTACTACTACTACCACCAGTATACTATTATCAATTTTCTCTGACAATTCAATGTGGTTTTCACTTTATACTTCCCAATGATCAGTTAAGGCAGAATAAGAGGCCCCAGATCACCCACTAAGTTCAAAATTTAGGGCTGAATTTGAACCTAGGCTTTCCTAGACCTAGACTCATACCTTAACCATTGTAGCACTATGCCTTCCGGATATTAGGTATGTATTACCATTTTTCAAAGTTGCAGTTGTACTGATATCAGAATATACCATTTTTTTCTTTCATTTGTATTTTTCATAGGTTTCTATCATTTTATTAATTCTTATTAAAAGTGTTTTTTAAAAAAAGAAAAGAATTCCTCTGTTTATATGGGAGAATGTGCAATCTAAAATTATATGTGTCAGTATGAATATATCAGCATAGATATAGATAGGAAGTGTGAAAGAGAGAGACAGACAGACTTAAATTCTTTGCAAGAAAAAAGATATCAGTTGTATAGGGATACATGTTAAATTTTTCTTTGGTGTCTTTGTTTATTATTTATTTATTTTATTTATTATTTGGGCTTGTATGCCGCCCTCTCTCCAAAGGACTCAGGACGGCTCACAACAATAAATACACAAATTCAATTATAAAATATAACAAATATAAGAACCCGTTAAAATCACATTTAAAA
>JANHZT010009552.1:172451-187320 GCA_032468215.1 Stegonotus admiraltiensis | reverse complement strand
CCCACAATATTGTGTGTATGTGTGTGTGTGTGTGTGTTTCTGTGTGTGTGTTTCTGTGTGTGTGTGTGTGTGTGTGTGTGTGTGTGTGTGGTTGAGGGAGAATTCCTGGTCTTTCAATCTATGGAACTTGACAGATATAAAGAAAGGAGATTTGTTTTAGGTTTTTTTAATAGAAGATAAAGTATTCACATTACAACCTTCATAAAATGTATTACTAGATTTTGTTTGCTTTCAACATTCTTCTTTTTTAAAAAATCACTCAACTTTTTCGTAATATGACACTTCAGTTTTAGCCTGTTTGTGGGCCAAATTTTCCCGATTAGCTTTCCCCATCCAGTTCCTTCCCATTTCTGATCCCTTATTGTCTAATTATATTTTAATAAGTTATGTCTCTTCAACGGCCAGCTGGTTGTGAGTCATTGCATTGCATTCCATTCCCAGCACTTTGATTTTGAGATGGTGTCTCTGGAAGGTATGATGAGTAGTTAGCCTTTCCCACTCCTGACCATATCCCTTTCCCCGTAGTTCATGGAAAATTGGCAGCTAGCCAATGCGAAGCTCAAGAATATTATGGAAGTTGTGGCTGGGAGATTTTCAGCAAAGATATAAAACAAGGTTTAATTTGAGTCTTCATACATAGAGTCTTTTCTTTTTCCTTTCCTTTCCATAAATATTTATGTACAGTGATCCTTAATGACAGGCATAACAGTCTGGAAGTTTTTTTTAAAAAAAATTAAAACAAGGTAATGTGATTCATCCTTGGTATATCATTATTTGTTTTAATGCTGCTATTAACTCTTTATCTACAGTTAGAAGGCTGTATTGAAAATACAAGGAATTATAGAATGTCAATAAAGGCATACCCTGGAAAGTATTTGATTATTTTGATAAACCTTAGGACTGTAAAAGTGATACTGTATTTGTCTACTTATTTATTTACAAGTCATATTTACACATTTACTAGTTGGGTTTCAATACCAATACAATTTCAAAGTACAATATAACCATCAACCAAAAAACAGCAGACTGAAACAGAATTTAAAAGATTTAAATATTTAGGATAGGAAAGGAAAACATGATGTTAGGGAAAAGAACGCATGAGGATATTTTAGAATTAAGATAATTCTGTCTATCTGCTATAGCAACTTTGGGAAATTTAGAAGGGCAACTCTGAAGATAATCTCAGGATGGTAATTGCATGAGAATAGGGATTTGTGGGATTAATTATTTTCAAATAATTGTTTTCAAGATAAAAGTAATTAGCGGACTTTAAAGCTTAACCAGATTTTAAAGTGGAGATAGATTAGATGTTAGTGATATAAATAAATAATTTAATAAAATTAAATTCCATGACAATGCTAAAGGACATCACCAGGCCTCTTAGTCCAACCACTTTCATTTGTAAAGTAAAATAAAATCTATCATCTATATATTGGGAAGGAAGAATGTAAACATGATCAATTAAAAAAGTGTACATCACTGTTAGGGCAGGGGTCTGCAACCTTAAACACTCAAAAGAGCCTTTTGGACCTGTTTTCCACAAAAAAGAAAACACCGGGAGTCACAAAACCCTTCCCATGCCTGACTATTTCTTGAGCGGCCACAAAACTAGCATATTGAAGTTGAATTAAACGTTCTGTTTTCTTTTGAAACTTTTATTTTCTTGGATTTATCCATGGTTGGCCTACCAGGGGGTTGAAAAGTTCAATAAATCATGTGCCGGTGGGTGTCACACATTGGCAGTTGTGACACATAATTTGAGTGACAGGGAGCTGCAGCAGAGGGGTGAAAGAGACACATGCGGCTCCAGAGCCACAGGTTGCTGACCTCTGTTAGGGTCTCTGCTATGCCTCAAATTGTCACTGGATAGTCATCCAGACAGAGAACATATGTCAAAATAGTTTTCCCTCAATAAGTTTTGTTTTACCACCTGAATACAAAGGATACAAGCAAAACCAAAACATGGCAGGTAACAATTAATAAAGAGAATGCCACGAACAGGAAAAGATTAACAAGTGCTATTTAGCTTCTTCTTGTGGTGCTTCTATTACAATAGGTATTCCTAAATTCCCTAAGGAGAAAATTGATCCCATTGATGTAGAACATGGTGATGCAATGGTTTTGCACTGCAATCCTCCCAAAGGCATTCCACCACTGCATATTTATTGGATGAATATTGGTAAGTGTCCCTCGTTTTCTCCTGACATCATTACGAATGGAATCTCTCTGCAAAAGTGTTTCTATAATTTGAATTTAATTAAAATCGCATGCGGTTGATAAATGGCATTTTCTGTGGTTAGAATGCAGCAATAAACTGAAAATTACAGATAATGAATTAGAAAATGTTAATGCTTAACTTAAAAGGCAGTTGCAAAGATTAATGCTGTTCATTAAAACACTTACTAATCTTACATCGTGGAAAAGGAAAATATAATGAATTATATTTGGATTTCATTGAGTCGTGACATTTCTGTATGTATCCAGTCCTGTTTCGAAGCAAATGAGGTTCTCGGCTTGAGTGCTGATTTTCTCTGAAATTCCTAAGTGGACTTTTTCTAGCTCTTTTGCACTTTATTTTCAAATGGATTCATTTCCTCCCTTTTCCCTGGGAAATAATAAAAAAAATCTAGCTTGTGAACATGAAAAAAATTTGCTACAAATACTAAAACGTTGTGGTAACAAGAATTGTGGTAAAATCAGAAAAGCCTTGATACAGAACCCTTTGACATGGGGATAAGAGTAGTGTGAAAGATGCTCATCATAGTTGAACTTCCTAAAACCCTTATCTTATAAGCGGCCCATCCAGGTAAGGGAAGCTGTCCCTTCAAATAGGTGTAGCTATTTCAGACTCACTGGAGAAAAGCCTAATGCTGGGAAAGATTGAGGGCAAAAGGAGAAGAGGACAAAAGGAGAATGAGGTGGCTGGATAGAGTCACTGAGACAGTAGGCGTGAGCTTAAATGGACTGCAGAGGATGGTAGAGGACAGGAAGGCCTGGAGGAATGTTGTCCATGGGGTCGCGGTGGGTTGGACACAACTTTGCAACAGACAACAACAACAATTTCAATTAAATGGGTTTTGGGTGAGGAAAAAGGAGGAATCAGCATAAGGTGTTATTTTATAGAGCAGAAGAATCAGCATGCAGCAGAGGGATGAAGTCACCAAAAAAACCATAAGACAGGAGGAGCAAGCCCAGACCCCTACTGAATTCAGTGAGGTGACATTTATTTTATCCTTTAGAGAAGTTTGTGCTAAGAACTAGCAGCATGCCATCTGTCTCAAACACTCCAAGTTTCTCTCCTCTCCAAGTTTTTTCCCCCCAACTTCCTCATTTTCAAACTGAAACATAGAATTAAATTATGGAATTAAGTATATGGCTCCATTTAGCACATTGGGCCGGTTTATACATGAGATTAAATAATATAAAATGAGTTCGTCTAGACAAATGTAAAGAAAAAAGAAAAAAAGAAAGGATAGACACTTTTGTGTTATGTGCCATCCAAGCCTATTCTAAGTGACAAGATAAGTGACTTCTTGACAGCCATGACATGTAGGGTACAGGCCTGACTTGAATAATTCTTTAACAAATGCACCATGAAACGGTGCATTATTTTGCAAATAATAATAATAATAATGCATTCTGTCACAGAAAATGTATGCAATGTCGAACTTGCAATACATATGCAGTATATATTTCATGGTTGGGAAGAGGGTATCCAGGCAGTTTGTTCTACTTGTGATTTCCGCCCACTCTACATAGCACAGTGGAGAACTAGCAAATATGCTTTATATTCTTTCAAGTCACATGCATTATTAATACCCAAGAGCTATTTCCTTACCTGGGATCAAGGGTCAGGAACTGAATCATTACCATTTTTTTCCCTTTTCAGACTTGCAGCATATCCCACAAGATGAAAGGGTCTCCATGGGCCTGAATGGGGATCTTTACTTTGCAAATGTGGATGAAAACGACAGCCGTAGTGATTACTGCTGCTTTGCTGCATTTCCAAAATTAAGAACTATTGTACAGAAAATGCCGATGACATTGACAGTTACACGTTGTAAGTCTGGGAAATGGTTCTCTTGTTTCCTTCTTCGTTTCTTCCTCTCTCTTCCATCTGCCCTAATGTCTGCTTCCAACCTTTTGTTCTTTTGGTAATGCTTACATGTGACATGGGTTGTTTTTTTTATCATCATTTTTGCTGAAGAAATTTATGCAAATGTATTCAATTCCACGCTGCTGTCTTAGTGATGACAGCTAGGCCCAGCTCATAAAACTGCTGCAGCTGCTGGCTCGCCAAAAGATTTCTCTTGTTTTGTGCTGAACCTCACAACTATAAAAATCTAACCCTGATTGGGATGGAAATCAAATTCTTTTCAGAGCCACCAAATGATAATTTCCCTTTAATATAAATTGAAACTGAGAGTAATGTGTGCTTTCCTGTTGAACTAGCATGGGGTATATTTACTGGAGGCACTTGTCAGCAATATATTTTATTTTCTCTTGAATGGAAAAAAAATCCCACCAAAATGAGAAGACAGAATGATTTGCAGGGATGTAGCTACTGAGCACCACTAGCAAATTTGAGGGACTGTCAGGGTTTTTTTTTTTTTTGGCCTCATAACTTACTTAATGTCAGGGCTGCCTCTGTTCATTTCCTAGGAAAGAAAATCCTTGTCTCCATAGATTTAGAGAAAAGTACTTTTATTAGAAACAAACCAATAGACAGTTTCAAGTAAGCTATGAGGCCAAAAAAAAATAAAAATGCAAACATAGCTTCAAACACAGTATACAGCCCAACTCCCTTGTAGCTAGGCAAGCGCATACCAGAGCCAATGGACTTGGCCTTGAAGATAACAGCAGTTGCAAATCTGCAATGTAAGCTTCCCCTTATTCCCTCCCCACCTATTCTATGGCAGCAAGCATAGAGGCTGGCTGACAGGACTTCATTTGCACCCTCCTTCTTTTTCCTTCTTGATTGTAACATATACATTTATTGGTCTCCTCCTCCTTATGTAATTATTATAGGACAAATACCCACCTAAGTTCCTTTCTGAATGATTTGTCATTTGATTAATCACCTTGGGAGGATTGTTAAAAGTAATGTCAAATTTTGGTGACCACCTGAATCTCCCCTGCTTCCCCCCCCCCCCAATATGGAATTAGTTTGTTATTACCTTCTGGGATTTTTTTTTAAATTTCCTTGTCGAGTCCATAACTCTGGGATTTCCTGATGATATATCATCTGAGCAGTAACCAAGTTTCTCTGCTTATCTTCTATGAGCTCAGTGAAGTTTAGCTAGGAGCTACTACCTGTGACTGAGAAACTGTCAGAGTATGTTTTATGTTGCTAAAAAAGACTTCGACTATGTCTGGTGTCTTGCCAAATTGGACTCTGTAGTAACATAATATTGCCTTCGGTGGCAGTTTTAATATTACTACTATGATACCAGCTAGTTTCTTAGGTGGTTCATGTCAGCTGACCCGTATAATCCACAAATGTTCTTAAGATACTGCCTCACTACATCCTTCAGCATCTTATTTATTGCCAAAGCCACACATGAACGTTGCTCACAACCGAGCAAATGTTATATAACTGTTGTATAACCATATTTGAACAATATGATGGGGTAAGATTTTTTGACATGAAACAACTTCTAACTAAACAGAAGAAGCTTAAACTTATTATTTCTGGATGGTTTTTTTAATTTCATTTTTTGCATTTACAGTTCTTCCTATCCACACATGTTTAGATTTAGCCCAGCTCAACTAGATGGAGTTTTCATCTTAATAACCATCTATAGGATTGTTCAAAATGTTGACATATATGTAAAATATTGAAAAGACTAAGCCACTGTGTGAAAATAAATAGGTTCTCCACTTATCTCAAGAAAGATAGCATTAAATTATTTCCCTTGTAATTATTTTTAATGCAGAATAAAATTCATTTTTCCCACAGGACACCTAAGTCAGAAATAATCTTTTTCATTTTATTATAATTCAGGATAAATTTTACATTATTTTATCATTGTCAGCCTTGTTTCTTCTACCCATTACGATTGGAAAAAATTCTAAAAAATAAGGAGACATAGTTTGTTCAGCACATCTGTATGTTACTGCAGTAGAAAAGGTATTGAGTAATTCACATAGGACAAAAACTTATACAAAACAATCCACTTAGAAAAACAATAGCATATAACAATAGCACTTAGATTTATATCACACTTCATAGTGCTTTACAGCCCTCTCTAAGCAGTTTTTCAGAGTCAGCATATTGCACACACACACCCCAACAATCTGGATCCTCATTTTGCCAACCTCGGAAGGATAGAAGGCTGAGTCAACCTGGAGCTGGTAAGACTCGAACTGCTGACAGTCAGTAGAATTAGCCTGCAATACTGCATTCTAACCACTGTACCACCACGGCTCTTCAAAACAAAACAATTCTAATTTATTAGAAAGAAAATAAACCATGGCAGCATGAAACCAAAACACAATAAAAGCATCATCACCAAAAGCAAAACAAATTTAACATTAGCATCTCACCAATTAACTGGAGCTTCAATTTTTGCTGTCCCACTACTGATTCCTATGTTGTCATAGGCAAACTGCCAAATGATATTGTCCTTATATACTAAGTGCAAGGCATGTTATAGAAGGGAATTGGGGAATTCCCCTGGCATTGTTCTCCTTCCCTCCCTTCAAACAACAGTAGGTCCTGAAGAAACATCTACTACTTTGTCTCAGGGGTGAAATTCACTTACCTTCGCTACTGGTTCGCAAATGTGAGTGTGCTAGCCTCCTCCATGCATACACAGAGCCTTCTTCACATGTGCAGAGGGTAAAAAATGGGACGTAATGATGTCCGGGTGGGTGGGCAGAGCCTCCTGCTGCTGGTGCTACCAGTTTGCCCGAGCTGGATAGAACTGGCTGAATTTCACCACTGCTTTGTCTCCTTAAAATGGATTGGAAGAGGAGAGGTGAGGTGAGATGTGACAGATGGCCAGACTGAAGGTTCATCACAAGCTTGTAGAACTGTTTTTCTTGCCTGGGCCAAAGGAGCCCACCTAATAATAGCAATAGCATTCAGGCATACATATTGCCCTTTGCCTATGACAACATAAATAGTGATAGGTAGTGGAGCAGCAGCAAAAATCGAAGTGCCAGTTAACACATTGTGAGATGCATATGTTAAACTTATGATTTTTGTTGATGATGGTTTTATTGTGATTTGGTTTCACAAGAGTCTTCCGAGAGCGGGACAGGCTTTAAATATTGATCAATCAATCAATACAATCTTCTGCCTGCTGAAGGATTGGCGGAAAGGACCATGATGGAAAAGCATTTTAAAATATTAGCTAAATATGCAATCTTTTTATATTTATGTCATTTGTACTTGCGTTCACTATCACTATGCATGCTTGCATTGCATCTTCAGCAATTATGGAATTTATTTTAGGTCAGAATAATACGATCTCAGTCCAGGAGATCAGTAGAATAATCTAGTTGTATTCAAATAGCATTCCTCCCCATCCCATTTTTACAGAAGAGGGTAATTTTAACAATTTCAGTTTCATGAGGCATGGATAGAACAAATGAAGTTCACCTTTCAAATGGGCCTACGTCAGCATAATCTGAATTCTTTACTCAGTCTGATTATATCCATCATTTATTTGATAAATTTCATCACCATTCATGTTTCCATTTGGTCTCCATTTCTGTCTGTTGCAGTAAAGTATACTAATGATTCCAGTTCATCTAATGCGGCTAAGGGTAAGTTGTTACTGTTTAATCTCAGTTTAGATTAACATGAATAAAATATCCTACTTAAAATATATGGCATTTTACACATAGACATGCAAATGACAGGGTGTGTGTGCGTACGCACGCATGTGTGTATGTATAGAGGAAAACAGTAATTTGCTATGATTACCCAATAAAATAGCAATAGAAAACTCCCAATTTTGGATCTAGTCCAACCTCCCAAGATTCCCCATTTAGCCCACCTTTCTCCAATAAAATGGATTAATGATTGGGTGCCACCAAGTTGTTTTGAATTCGTAATGACCACATAGATTTCCTCCAAAATCTCTAACAAGAAACTTAACCCAAAAGATACTATTGAGTTTTCCCAATCACTTCCTGCTTATAATTTCCATGTTTCTTCCGTGTTCATAGGAAAAAACAATTTAATCTCTTTTGGGGAAGTGGAACCATAATTATGCTAGCTAATTGGAAAGATGAAGAATATAACTTTTCTTTTTCCTAAAGCCTCTATCTTAATCTTTAGTAGGCCAGATGACACTGAGGGGTAGAGTCTCAGGAAGAGGAAGTCCTTTCTTCTCCACTATCTCCAAACCCTGAAAATTATCCAATATTTCTTCCTCCTCCTAACCTCCCCATCCAGTAGTGGGTTGCAAAACTCCTTGCTACCAATTCACTCGTGAGTGCTTGTGCGCTCACGCAATGCTTCTGTGCATGCACAGAAGTGTCTGGCATGCGTGGGTAGAGCCTCCCGCCACTGCTGCTACCACTTCACCGATCCGGGTAGAACCGGTAGCAACCCACCACTGTTCCCATCATAGGAGTTTATTTAAGATGTTGCCATTTCCTCTCACTTTCAAAGGTTGTACCTTGTAATTTAGAGCCCACAAATTTTACAATTGATTCTAATTGTACTATTTCTACAATGTCAAGAATGTGCTGCACTCATACATTTTATCCACAAATCACAAATAACGTACCACATTCTATTGTATAGTGTTTGTTTGCAAATTTTAGAAGTATAGTCTCAAGTAGATGAAAAATAATTGACCCTAGCAGGAAAGAACATTTCATTATAATATGTAGAGCATATGTGAATGAATTAGCACCAATATTTTTATTGACCATGACTGATAGAATAAGGAAGAGTTGAATCCATCTTATTTTGAGAGTTCTGAAATTGCTTTTCTCCCTTTTAGCAAATTTAATCAAAGAAAGAAAACCCAAGCTACTTATCCCTGAATCTTCTGGTTCTAGTTCAGAAGTGACATTTATGAAAGGAATGGATCTTTTTCTGGAATGCATTGCTGAAGGACTGTGAGTATTTGTATTTTAGAACTGACTTTGAAAAATAACAGCAAATTAGTCCTCAGCTTATAACAAATCACTGACTGTTCAAAGTTACAACAGCATTGAAAAAAGTGAGATATGACAAGCAAAGTCTCAATTAGCAACACAAATTTTGATCTCAATTGTGGTTGAGGACTATCTGTAATTACAATAAGGAAGCAAAGTAATTGGTTTTTTAAAAAAAGTTAGATACCTAAACTTACAGAAATATTGTAAATATTTGGGCTTTGTCCTATAATCAGCCCTATTATATTTTTTAGGAACTTGGAACTGATAATAGCCTGACCCTTGGCATGCTGCCATCCCAACAGATGGACACAAGAATAAACTGACATGATTCTGCTCTGCTTATGCCATACACAGTGTTGGCAATAGCAAGGCCAGCTGGAAATGCTAAGCTAGCAGCCTGGCCTGAACGTCTCTCTTTCTTATTATGAGAGTTCACAGTAATTCTGCAAAACACAAAGTTCCTTTTATATTTAATTATCTGGAGAATTCATGCTGTCTAAGAAGACAAAGAATTGATTATTGCCCTAGCAGCAAAATCTTTAATCCCGTGTATGATTATAAAGCCATTGTGGATTGGGTAAAATAAGCTCAACTTCTCAGTGGCATTCTAGACTATTTTTAACCTATAGTAGCCGTTAGATAGTGTTGTATATATTTTTACTTACTTTGCAGAGAAGACAATATCGTTTCCAGAAAATACAAATCCCATAGGTTTTTGCAAGAAAATAGGCAGATGATTCCCGTTTTTTTTGGAGTATAAGATGCACTGGAGTATAGGACGCACTTTAGTTTTTGCGGAGGAAAATAAGAAAAAAGCTGATTGACAGGTGGACCGGAATACCCCAATCAGCTGTTCTCAGAGTTGAATTTTAGCAACAGGTTCCTTGGTTGTGAGCTCTGTGCCTTGTTTTTGTTTGTTTGTTTGTTTGTTTTTTCGCTTTTTTTCCTGCCTCTGAAAGCCTCCGAAACAGAGCTTAAGAAAAAAAAACACCTCTGAATCTCCGTTTGGGAGCTTTTTTTCTGAAGCTTCGTTTCTGATGCTTTTTTCAGCCTCTGAAATCTCCGTTTCAGAAGCTAGGTGGGGCTGCATTCAGAGTATAAGATGCACCCAGATATTCACCCTCTTTTTTTTTGAGAAAAAGGTGTGTCTTATACTCTGAAAAATACGGTATATGGCTGGTGATTTACTTAGTGTGATAGCCAAACTGAGTCAGTTTGCTTAGAATAGCAAACTTGTTACCATTATGCTACCAGCATGATTCAGAATTCAGATACATATTCATAAAGGGATCTTTAAACATTGGTCCATTTTACTGAACTGAACCCAGTTACCACATATACAACAGTTTCTTCCATTGTATTTTTTTTCCTTAATATACATAAAGAATCTAAGTGTTTCAGCTATTTCCTCAGAGGAGAGCAAAGATAGCAGATTTTAATTATTTAGCTGGGCAAAATGAGTAATTCTATTCAAAATGCAAAATGAAAACTACAGTAGAAATTAAATGATGCCTCCAATCAACTGTAACTGTGCATATTTGTTATCTCAGGCTTTGCTGTTCCTGAGATGGTGGAAAATAGGAACCATATTTTGCTGGGTGACCTGCTTTAGCTAAAGGGGAGGGGAGATAAGAGAAGATTTAAAATGAGTATATAGCAATGAAAAGATTGCTGAAAGGCAATGGCATCTCAGATAATTAGTGGAGCTTGATTCCTTAACTTAAACAGAGTTTGCAAATAAAAGGAAAAAGAACACCACAGCAGGAAAGAGGGGAGAAAAGAGTCAAGTACACTCTATATTTGGTATTTATTTATTTGTTTGTTTGTTTATCAATTTTTAAAACCACCCATCTCTGGGCCTTTGTACAACCTGCCTTGCACCGTTCTCAAGAGAACATTCCCCTCAGTTTTATCTTTTCTTTGTGGCAGCCATTTTCTCTTAAGTAGAGTGGAATTTTTTGTTGAAAGCATCACCAGTGACTTTCTGCATTTCCAATATGCTTCGTTTCTGGTGGTTATTTAAGATTATCTTTAAAAAATAGACCACCATTACTCAACTAAACCCAAGAGGGTACAGTAGTTTGCTCTAAAAATGCTGCAACTATCTCTGTGGCCCTCAAGTCTGACAGTGTAGAGTTGGACAACAGACCCTGTGGCCCCCAACTCTATGGTTTGACAGTGCAGTTGGACAGCTGGCCTTGTGTCCCTTAACTGGACTGATGGGGGGGGGGGTTCTTAATGAATTTTAAATTGTTTTAAATTGGCATTTTAATTTTTATACTGTTTTTAATGAGGAACTGTGCACTTTTAATGTTGTGAGCTGCCCTGAGTCCTTGGAGATAGGGCGGCATATAAATCGCACTATAAATAAATAAATAAATTCTATGGTTTGCAGTGCAGTAAGGCCAACATTTTCTTCTTTTAACAAGCTAGCAGAATCCGAATCTTTGCATGCCTAAATACACATGTGTGTTGCACACAGATTCAGTTTATCTCTGATACCCCATGTTCTTCATGACAGAAGAGGTGAGCTGACTGTATTTATTGTGATTAGCTTGGAATCAGCAAAACCTTAGCATATTGCAAGGAACATTACTTTCTATAACATGGGTAGATTCAATACCAACTTCTTCACAGATAACACTGTTTTCATAAAGCATATTTCTTGACTCCTAATAGGCAGCCTTTTTGCCTTTTACTATCCTTTTCCAAAGTCAGATTAGAGAAAAATTATTTTTAAAAACCAAATTTTTGTGTAAATTCCATACACAACAGAGAAGGAGATACTCTGCAATGCAAATTTAAAATAATGATCTGTTGTTGACTTACAGGTGGCAAATGTGGAATAAGAGATATGTATGGGGAAGCAAGCATGCTTTAGTTGTGTTTTCCTGGGTTATTCCTAATCAGTGTTTAAGCTTCACTTCATGTCCAGTTCTTTGATATACAAGAGAAGAAAAACTAAAATAAGGCAGAAAACAGATTTTTTTAAAACAAGCAATTATTTTACTCGTCTCCAAAAACTTTGCAGCTTTTAAGGGCTATGCTCAACAAACCTTTTAAAGCAGTGGTTCCCAACCTTTTTTTGGCCATGCCCCACCTAAGTATCTTTAAAATCCTGATGTCCCCCCACCATGACCTATAATTCTTACTTTACTCAAAAAGTGAACTCTACTCACACAGAGGAAGCCTTAAAGGCCATTAACTTAGTTTAAACAAGGTTCAAATTGCCCCCCATTAAAAATCAAATTGCCCCCCTGTGGGGCATGGGCCCCACATTGGGAACCACTTTTTTAAAAGAAACCATAGTTTCCTGTGACATATTGAACATCATAACAATTATTTACTTAATGAAAAGATTTATATGGCCACTCATTTTAAGCAGCATCAATCTATTGTTGGAATCTACATAACATAGAACTCTTGAATGTGGGGTAAAGACCCATGTTACTTTTTAACATAAATATTTTCTTTCTTTTTTTAATTCATCCTAGTCCAACACCCCATTTAACATGGAGAAGGATTGACAGAGGCAGCATTTTCAGAGGAGTCACTGAGAATTTTGGAAAAGTTTTGAAGATAGAACAAGTTACTAGAGATGATGAAGGAACCTATGAATGTATAGCCTCAAATGATTTAGGAGAAACAAAGCATGAGTTCAAAGTTGGTGTTGAAGGTAGGTTCAATGATCCCACAAATGTCTGTATTAGGAAAATCTATCTATCTATCTATCTATCTATCTATCTATCTATCTATCTATCTATCTATCTATCTCTCTATCTATAGATTATGTATAACCTTTTGAGATAGATATATTATTTTTATTCATATATAAATCCCACCTGTTGCTTACTTTGTAACCTGGCATTCCATACTTTATTAGGTAGTTTTCTTACCTAATAAATAGTATTCTTGCTTTTCAGAATAATGTTAATAATCAAATAAAACATTTATTTAAAAGCCTGATGGCCTAATATGACAAGATTTTAACATGATTGTACACTATAAGCATTTAAGACTGTTTTGAGTAGAATATATACAGTATAAGAGAATTAAATATTAGAAAATGATTTGTAATTGTTCATTTCTACCAGTGGTGGGTTGCTACCGGTTCGCTGCGGATCGGGCAAACTGGTAGCAGCGGTGGTGGGAGGCTCTGCCCACCCACCCGGACGCTTCTGCACATGTGCAGAAGTGTTGCGCATGCCAATGAGAAAAACGGTAATGGCAGGTTTTGAAACCTGACCCTGATTTCTACTGTTATATGAATTTTTTTTTACTCCTTACACAATATTTGATAAAAAATACAATTTAATATAGGGTGTACATTTCCATATGGTTATTTCAGTTTATCTAATATTTAAGATTTTTTTTTTTTACAGAAAACTATTCTGAAAGCTAACAAATTAAAATCTTCTGAAATGGTTCCCTATATTGATCAATATACATCAAATCAAATCTTAATTAAAGTCAAAGACCAACATAATGATCAGTACAGTGTATTTGATTCTTGGCTAAAATCAATCATTTTTTGCACACATATATCGTTTCTATGGAACAAATCATGCACAACTTATATGTTAAATTACTGCTGTCTCAACTGAAACAAATCATGTTGGCTATCAAAGTTTTCTCCTCACATCAATTGTTTTGCACACAAATATTTGTTGGGGGAAAACATGTGCTCTTGCCATATGTTCTGATGTGCAAAATCAATGATTATGTCTATTCTCCACACATGACTTATTTTAAAAGATCATGGGAAATACAACTTTGTGAGGATACTTCAAAATAGTTATTAAATATCTATAGTTTCCTCAACTGCAATCAACAATTGAGAAAAGGAAGCTGTTATAAAATTTGTTGTGGATATGCAACATCATTACCAAGGAATTTCAAAGGAAATAACGGCGACATGTGAATGAACATGCATAGATTTGCATTTTGGGTATAATGATTTTGTGCTAAAATCATTACAAATGTATGCCTAAAAACCTCACAAATATATTGCATCTTTGTTTTTTGCGCTTCTCTTTTCCTGTGACAAGTTGAACTGTACTGAAATTTTCTTGTACAGCTTTTTAACCATTCACATTTTTTTTTCCTTTCCCCTAAAAAGAAGAAAAACGCTCATAATAATGTCCAGGATTGTGGCTTGTATTATAGTTGAAGACATGTAACTATTTCAATACATTCATTTCACCAGAGAGCTTCATGAAACTTCCCATGAAACTTTTTCTGATCAGACATCATAAAGCCATGCCAGATAGGCTTGAAAAAGTGAGAATGAAGTTAGGGGAACTTGGAGATACATGACCTCTTGGCTTGTTATATGTATATGGGGAAAGACGACTGTTAGGAAAGCCAGATAGATTTTGATACAGTATTGCATTGCTTTATTAAATAGAATAATTTATGATGGTCTGTGATCCATCATGTTTTATTTTTAAATTCCTCATCTTCTTACTTTAGTTTTTTTTCCTGGTGATTCTTTTCTTATAAGGTTAATTCTTTAGAAATGGCCTAGTATTATCTTAAATATATACAGTAGTGGCCAAAATTGTGGAAACCTTTTAGGAAAAGTGTATTTTCTAAAACTAGCTAATAACCCCCCCCCCTTTTTTTTTTTGAAGTAGTACTGGGGTGAAATGCTCCTGGTTTGGACCAGCTCGGGCAAGTAGGTAGCGATGGCGGCGGGCAGTTCGGAGAACCAATAGCAAAAATCCCTGCCCCCCGGCCCCCCCAT
>JANHZT010009552.1:139985-150047 GCA_032468215.1 Stegonotus admiraltiensis | reverse complement strand
TAAATAAATAAATAAATAAAGAAAGAAAGAAAGAAAGAAAGAAAGAAAGAAAGAAAGAAAGAAAGAAAGAAAGAAAATGTGTTGAAACTGCACTGATCGTGTAGTGAGGGTAAAATATGAAATTTGTCACATTTTAAAATTCATGCTAAAATTCCACCTTGCCTTTTCTTGGTTATATTGTCTTCTGGCCTACAATTATAAATGGTAAATTACTCTTAAAATTATCTATAAGTCACTAAGAACAAGTGAAAAGAATGCTGCTTTGGATTTTCTCTTCCCCCAATAATAATTTTACAGAATGCCTCATTAAATTTAACAATTCCTGGTTGAAAATTTAGAGAGAAAACTCATAATATAGTGCTGTGTGCATCATTAGTATGGTTCCTGAACTGTCCTGCCAGCCATTATCTGCCTTCTAACCTATGAATTGAAAACTAGGTTAACTATATTCAGTAGTGGGTTTCAAATCCCAGTGCTACTTCATGAGCATGCGGCGCTTCTGGGCATACACAGAAGATTCTGCGCATGCACAGAGCATTTTTGATAATGTCTGGGCGAGTGAGTGAAGCCTCCCGCTGCTGCCGCTACCCAAACTGGGGCAAACTGATAGCAGCCCACCAGTGACTATATTGCATTTATTTTCTTAGTTTGGTATTTTCCTGAATTTCATATTCATACAAAGTTCCAAAGAGTCTGTAAAAGTATTACAGTATTACTGTATTTGGTCTCAGGCCTAGGGTTATTGTGTTGGCATGCCTTATTTAAATGGCTGCTGTCTTGTTTGATTTTTTTTTGTATTTTTAATTATTTAAATTAGTATATTTTATAAATCACCCACTCTTTAATATAGAGTCCACTATATTAAATAACAATAATAACAATAATATATCATAATTGTACTTTGCCATTTATCGAGTAAGCCAAAGAAACACTAATAGGCTTTGGATAATGAGATGGACAACATATAGATAAATAAATACATTTGCCTCGTTACAGTATCTCTTTTCCAATTTCACATTTGGAAGAATTTAGGAAAGTGAGAAGTTAATTACATTTCATTCCTTGATATGTAGAAAGATTTTTTTTAAAAAAATAGCTTTATAGACTTTTTCAAGACACATAGGTATCCTTGAAAGTCTGGACAATGTCAAAATGGTGATTGCAACCAGGTAATTTAAGCCCTGCTCCTTTTTGCATATGTGCATTAAGTACATCATGCATTTAAAAAGATGAAGTTCCATTCACCAACCTCCCACCTATTTTGACATAATTAACTGCCCTGAAGATAACTTATTTACAATCAGTTTTATTATATAAGTTAAGGTTTCTTCCCAAGGGTGAAATCCAGCAGGTTCTGACAGGTTCTGGAGAACCAGTAGCGGAAATTTTGAGTAGTTCAGAGAACCGACAAATACCACCTCTTGCTGGCCCCAGAGTGTGGTGGGAATGGAGATTTTTCAATATCCTTCCCCCAGGAGTGTGGAGGGAATAGGGATTTTACAGTATGCTTCCCCTCCCATGCCCCCCATGCCACACCATGCTCACCAAGCCACACCGCGTCCACCAAGCCACGCCCAGAGAACTGGTAGCAAAAAAAATTGGATTTCACCACTGTTCCTTCCTTGAATAATTGTGCTGTTGGTAGTATTGATGTTGCAATATCTGATTCATTTTAACAAAATAACAGAGTTGGAAGGGACCTTTGAGACCTTCTAATATAATTTCCTGCTCAATCCGAAAACCCTATACCATTTCAGACAAGTGGCTGTCCCAGTCCCTTCTTAAAACCCTCCAAGGTTGGAGCACCCACAACTTCTGGAGGCAAGTCATTGCACTGATTAATTGTTCTAATTATGACTTCATTTGCAGCCACTAAAGCCCATGGAGCATCATGGACCTGGTCTGGAATACAAAGTGAACTGGAAACAGCAGGATACCAATGAATGGGAAGAAGAAACAGTGCAAAAACATTTCCTAATATTGCAGAACACCCCTACTTTTGTGCCTTATGATATCAAAGTCCAGGCAGTGAACAAGTATGGATCTGGCCCTGAACCTAATATACTAACTGGATATTCAAGTGAGGATAGTAAGTAATGGGAGGTGGGGAGAGATACAAACAATCTCATATACAGTATATGGTTTTTCAAATTCAAAGATGCTGAAAAGTGATCTGACTGGTGGAAATTATGTTATGGATAAATATTCTGCTATAGTGCATTTTCACGCATCAGAGCTCTGATGATATTAGTAACCTGGGGGCGTTGTTTGAAATCCTGCGTTTTTCTGAGTTTATCATCAGAACTGCCAGACATTGATCTTTGGAACCTAAAGCATAACAAGAGACTTGATGAGTCAGGAAATAGGCCCATCTAATGCAGTATTCTGGGTCTGCCGATGGAGATTCTCAGTCATCCAGGTCATGGTTGTCCCAAAGGTCCTCTTTCAAGAGGCAATTGGACTTTCCGGTTCTTCTTTGAAGATGTTTTGTTTCTCATCTTGGATGAGAAGCAAAACATCTTCAAAGACAAACAAGAAAGTCTAGTTGCCTCTTGAAAAAGCACTTTTGGGAGTATTCTGAGTCACACAATTTGAGAGTTCACAAAGCTGGACTGGAAGGTGAAATCTCTTCTACTACTGTTACCAGCAACCATTTAACACACATTGCCCATGATTCAATAGGTAGTGAATTGCTCTCAATATTAGTATATCTTGATTGACTTATCTAGCCTGTTGTAAAACTGCCATTTATACAATTTCCTTCTCCTTTCATTGCACATACACCCATGCACACAAACACCTATACTCCTACAAGAGCTGGAAGAAATGGCAAAGAACCTGAAGGCATATAATATAAGATATAGATATATGTAAGATATCCCATACAATGCCATAGACTGACTCAGAGAAATAACGTTAAATATTCTAACATAGTTTTCCTACCAAGGATTTTTGGGCAATAAAAAAATGCCTGCCTTTCCATCATGAGACATAAAAGAAGATGGCTGTAAAGAAATTAAATTAATATGCAATCAATAACCTGAAAGATGTTTGTACAGCATTTTTATTTATTTTCATTTCATTTATTTATTTGTATTTATTTTTAGAAATAATTTAAGGCAACCCACATATTCAACACACCTTCCTCCTCCTATTTTCCCCACAACAACAACAACAACCCTGTCAGATGGGCTCAGCTAAGAGAGAATGACTAGCCTAAATTCACCTAGCTGACTTTTGTGGCTAAGGCGGGACTTGAACTCACAGACTCCTACTTTCTAGCCTAGTGTGGTCTGACAAAAGGGTGAACATATTAAAATACAATATTAATGACCTTGCTATTTTCAAGAGTATGGGCAATAGTTAGAAACAAGAAATATAGAGGATCTGGAGAATGACTGTATCTGCTTGGAAAATGCATAAATCTGATTAGCGAATGGAAAAGAAAGGAACTGGAAGAAACAAAAGTTGGCTGTCTTGAACTGAATTCCAGACTTGGATTTCTTGTTTCAGGTCCTATTTGTAGTTCATAAAGCCCAATTCTGTTTGGATTTGTTCCAAGATATGTCACGCTAACTTCAATTGGAGTAAATCCCAGCTTAATGCGCCTAGCTCAAATATATGCCCATAGATTAAGGCTTAGGCGAGATGCTATCAGTTATATTACACTACTATTACCGACATATGATTATATGTGTGGCTTTTCATTATACTGCCCCATCATTTTAAATCCAGGTTATCAAATGGCTGTCACGGGCCTAAATCTAAACCCAGAGGAGTCCCTGCTCCATTTATTAATGTGCTAATGAAGTGTGAGGAAGATGCCATATCTGTCATCTCAGAATTGCCTGGAGTACTATTTGAAATTCTAGTTCATTAACTCTCATTCACTTCCAAAAGAGATCCTCTGAGATTGAAGATGGTTGAATGTTATACTAAACTTACAGTTCATATAAGCACAAAGTAAAAGCCTACTACTGTCTGCTGAATATAGGATATCGTATAAATGTTTTCTTCCTCTGTGTTCAGTTCCAGAAGCAGCTCCTTCAAATGTAATTGTGCAAGTCATGAATAGCAGTCTGGCGAAAGTCATCTGGTCCACAATTCCAAAAGATCGGGTTCGTGGACATCTTAGAGGATATAAGGTAGATTGTTGTTCTCCCTGTTTTCCCACAGTTGACCTTGATCCTTGAATTATTAATACGCTTTTGTAGAATGCTTGTTAAACATTAGTTTAGCCAGCTCAGCAAAAGAACTAGATGAAGCCTTTCTACAAAATGCAAGCCTATTTATCTAATTTTAACCTTTGGCTACGTTGTCTATAAGGGACGTGGTGGCTCAGTGGCTAAGATGAAAGGTTGGCAATTCAAAAAGTTGGAAATTCAGCGGTTCGAATCCCTATTGCTGCATAATGGGGTGATCTCCCGTTACTTGTCCCAGCTTCTGCCAACCTAGTGGTCGAAAGCACATAAAAATGCAAGCAGAAAAATAGGGACCACCTTTGGTGGGAAGATAACAGCGTTACGTGCTCATTTGGCATTTAAGTCATGCTGGCCACATAACCACAGAGACATCTTCAAACAGCCCTGGCTCTTCTGCTTTGAAACATAGATGAGCACCTTAGAGTCGGGAACAACTAGCACAGATGTGCGAGGGGAACCTTTAACTTTACCTTAGGTTGTCTATGGGTGTGTTTGTGCTTCTCTCTCTCTCTCTCTCTTTCTCTCTCTCTCTCTCTCTCCCTCTCTGTCTCTCTCTCTCTCTCTCTCTCTCTCTCTCTCTCTCTCTCTGTGTGTGTGTGTGTGTGTGTGTGTGCGTGTTGGTGATTTAGTGATGTGAATGATGTCAAAGAGTCAGATCTGGTCTCTGCTTCAAAACTTCAAGCAAATATCCCTTCTGCAGGTCAACTGGTGGAAAATCCGAAACCGTCTGGATGAAAAAAATCATCACCCAGAGAAACACTCCTTGACATTTAAGGCAGACCGAAATGATGGAATGATTCCTGGTTTAGAGCCTTTTAGCATCTACCACTTAACCGTCTTGGCTTTTAATTCCAAGGGAAACGGACCTGAAAGCATTGCATATGAATTCCAAACTCCAGAGGGAGGTAAAGTTGGAGAATGGGAGGGGGGAGGGGAGTAGAAAAAAAAGAATAGCTAACTTTTGTAACTGTATTTTTTCCCTTTGCCGCTGTCTTGGTTGTGTGTCATTGTTCCTTTATCTGGCCATTCTCACAGTTGGAGATATCAAATTAATATCTCATTATTAAAAGGGAGTTTTTATAGTTGGTCACTGCAACTATATATTCATTATACATGCTAGAGTTGTTATTATTGTGCTTGATAAAGGTGCATTGTTTTATTATTCTTCCTTGGAATTTTCTAAGAACCCAATGGGTTCCTATCAATTAGAAATTAGATAAGAGCTCCAATGAGTTACAAAAACTGTCACTGGAGTCAAATATTCAGTTAGAAGCAGGGTGGTACTACTGAAAGCATATGCCCTACTTTCTTGCACTTTACTTAGTATCTTTAATACAACACATTCCTTTTCAAGTGCAGATTCAAGAGCCCATAAGGCCATGCTGACTGATGGCAGGATTTAGAAAGAATGACTAAGTTCATTTCAAATGGGGGAATTGGGGAAAGAGAAAATTACAAATCTCTCCTGTTTTCCTCATTTCTTAGATTTCCCCAAAACTACATACATTCTATAAAAAGCGGGTGAATGAAATCCTCTCATAAAATAGTATTTATTTTTCCAAAGCTGAATACTTAGCTACTGTAACTCTCAAACAGCAGGCAGGCTACTAAAATGTTCCAAGCTAGTCCAATTAAGTTTTGGAAACCTGAAAAAAAGTCATGTTCATTTTAGGGAATTAGTTTACAGAATTTAACCAATAAGATATATTTTGAAAAGTTGTCTGTATTTTTGGTAATATATAGAGATGAAATGAGTGGCTAATATTTTCTTGCTTTGTTTGTATATTATCTTATTTTATTTTATTCTGTATCTAGATACACTTCCTATATTGCCCAACTGGATAAATTTTATAAGAACAAATGAATAAAAGTATATGTAAAAAGTCATTTTTTTTTTACATATGTATTTTACAGTCCCAGAAAAACCACACTTTCTAAAAATACTAAATTTTGAAAAAGACTCTGTAACACTGTCATGGGGGCCACCGAAGAAACCTAATGGATTCATTACTGGATACACATTGCAGTACCAAATGAGTAAGTATATAAATATTCTCCTTTAGGTTTAGAGTTTAAAAAAAAAAACAAAATTGAAAACGAAAAAAACAATATTGAAAAAATAAAGGAGGGAATCCTTTCCATTATATTAAGGGAGATCATTCTTAGCTGACTTCAAAATAAGATGGAAAGGATTTCCTCCTTTATTTTTTCAATATTGTTTCTTTTTTTAAAAAAAATACAAAAAATACATAAACCATGATTAAATTCTAATTGGGCAGAGGCTTTAAGCTGTCCTAACATTCCTACTATAAATCTTTATTGTCTTTAAAGATTAGCAGGCTTACTGTTTCAAATCATGACTTGAAAATAATGTGTTTTAACCTCATAGAGCTAGGTATTTTTTAAAATACTGCATTAAAATATCTTACTGCAGCCCCAAACCATCTTTATAGGGTTAATTTTATTAGTCATGAAGATTTTCTTTTTTTTTCTTCCAAATCCACAGTTTGTTAATTGAGGAAGATGCAAGCAGATAGTTAACAGTGTGATTTGAGGGAAAAATGATAGAATATAATGTTTAGTGTATTAACTATGCTTAGTATAAACCATATTCTAAAGCCTGTATTGTGGTAACCTTCCAAGAGTTCCCAAAATTACGTGATCTCACTCTTAATGATAGAACATTGACTGACAGATCAAATTAATCTGATTTTTTAAAATGGAATATAGTTGCACCTCCATGACTAGAAAAAATGCATTGATGCATTTTCCTTTTGTATTCGCTGGTGGAAGTTTATTGAATATAAATTAAAATATAAACAAACTGTGGGGAGCTAAGTAGATCATGGCCTTGGATTCTGATTACCTATTATTTTCGGCAAATATTCCAGGTTCAATATTCAAGTTGGTAGAATTATTTTCTACGAGATGATCAGCAAATACATTCAATAAATAAATGTTCCCAGAACTGTATCATGATTTTTAATAATATTTTTACATGTAAATTTTATTTAGATTCATGTTCTGTTTACAGCAAAAGTTTCACTAGATATTTTGTTTCACAGTAATTAACTGCATGACACAATGCATCCCTGTGTGTACATGTATACGCGCGCGCACACACACACACACACACACAGAGAGAGAGAGAGAGAGAGAGAGAGAGAGAGAGAGAGAGAGAGAGGTGAAAATAAGACCCTGTCTTATATTTTTTTGAACCCTGAAATAAGCACTTGGTTTTATTTTCAGGGAAACAAGGTATATATTACAGTTAAAGTGTTTTATGTTGTACATTGGTGAAATATAAAGTTGGCATACGAGATACATTTTTAACAAATAAACTGATTTCTAATGTTGATGTCTGACTAAATAGTGTCTGCTCCTTCTTTTGTTTTTCAGTTAATGAGACTGATAACATTGGGCCTTTGCATGAAATCAGTATTACCAATGCATCATCATTAAGCTTCAGATTGTCTAATCTAAGCCTCAGCACAAAGTATAAATTCTATGCAAGGGCCTGTACAGTGCAAGGATGTGGAAAACCTATTACAGAGGAAGGAGTAACAGTAAACCATGGCAGTAAGTTAAAAGCAGGGTTGAGTGCCTGCAAATCTGATCTTAATCGTAACATCTGGGTATTGGACCTAAGGAAAATTAATCAGAAGGAAAGAGAACAGTGCTTATCATTAAAAGGCTGATACTCAAGGTTTCATATCATGATCTGCTAAAAATATTCCTCACCAACCATTTTGTCTTTTTCTTTTCTCTAAATATACTGTACATTTGCAAAATAGCTACCTATAATAATGCTGTGAAGACATGGATTTATTTTGACTTGCAAACTTGTTAATATAAGTAGCTCAATACCATGAATATTAGGCTGTGCAAAACTTCAGAGCAGTGTTTCATTTCAGCAAAATGACAAATAAAACACTCCTCAAAGATCCTTCATACAGTAATGATCTTGTCCCTTACGTAAGATCCAAGAGAAGCATCCTGTTGTTTCACTATATCTGTGGCATCCTACTGCTAAAGTCCAGGTAAGTGCCTATACTGCATCACTGCTTTCTTTCTTCCTCCACATGTTAAAGGAGAAGGCTGAGAACAGCCTTCTTCAGCAAATGCTACAGGAGAAGTCTGAAGGAGCTTTTTCCTGAAGAGTTAGCCACAGGGCTTCCAAGGTTGAAAAGTTCTGGCTGGATTTGAATTTTCTGGAAACTGCAGACAATTGCATACCAAAGATTTTCCAGAATGGGTGGCTCCAGTGCAGACTGCAGGAAGTCCCATGGTACATGCTGAAGGTGGCCCACTCAAAATTTTCACAGCCCTCATATAGGAATCTTTCCATTGAACACTTCTACGATGGGTTACAAGGTATCCTCCACAGACCATTTACCCATTTGAGAATAGTCAGTGGTGCAGAGAAGCTCTTTTGGTCGCACTCAGTTGTTCCAAATGTTTGCTAGGTGATCAGCAATTGAGGGAAACTAGCAGCATGACAGAATACATGTTTTCATGATATTTTCTTTCTTTCTCTCAACCATAGAAAATCCAGTAGTCTGGAAAAGCTCCTTTGATTCAGGAGGTTTTGATCCAGCAAATTAGATTAGGTCATCTCCACAATTCAGATAACTTCTTTAAGTGTGTAACTATGTAACTTTATGCCATTTTACTGAGCCAAAGAATCTTGGTTATAAAGCCAGAAAAGATATCACATAGGTCTACTGTTACAATAATCAAAAATATAATTATATTTAATTTGACAATGTTTGCTGCAACAGAGCACCACTTTTAATATACACATGGACAAATTTGAAGCCCATATTTAATTGCAACTCTTTAAACTGTAACATTCAGGGGGTTCACTAGATGAACCATTTAATTTCCAATTAAAGCCCCCGTTAGCACAGTTACATCCATCATTCAGCTGAAATATGATCAGATGGGTGACTTACAACTCTGTCTCTGTAGCTGTAGTACCAACTAGATATTAATTGGTAAAATTAAGTGAGATTGGCACACCAATTTGCCAGATGGAATGAGCTAAGTAGAAAATGCCCAAGTTCATCAGTGTGAATAACATACAATAACAGTGTTGACAGGGAACAGTCAAATATTTTTCTTGCACTTAATAGGTTATTTTATTAGAATAGGAGTGCATTCCATTTAAATCAGAAACTGGGACTGTGAAAGACTCACCGACATTGCTTTAAAAAAAGAGAGAATGCCTTTGAAGTTCTGTTGAAAAACACAATACTTTTTTTTTCCATGGAAGATGTTAGTTGATTCTTTCAAGCAGAATCAGAATATCAATATTAGCACATCATAACAATGGTTGCTTTTTGGTTTGGCTGATTTGACTGGACTATGATTCGTTTGTTCTATAGCCCAGACAAGCATGTGATATTCTGAACTGGGTAGATTAATTTGTAGTATAATAATCCAATAGTGTGGCAATAGTGTAATTCAGCCGGCACAGGAATTCTTGAAACCACACATACTGTGTCCAATTCTTGACACCACAGCTTTAACAGACTGTTGGGAATGCAGAACAAATTCAGAGCAGGCTACATGAAAGGACTGAAAACCAAGTCATATGAGGAATGGTTAAAGATACTGAATTTATTTAGCCTTCAAAAGAGAAGTTCAAGAGGAGGTATAATCTCTATCTTCACACATTTGAGCCAACAGTTAATTGGTAAGCTCTGTTGGGGATGTGGCTTTTGTTTTGAGGGTTACCATTTAACTGAACATGATGGGTATATATTGTTATGATAGTTTTAATTTTAGTATGTTTTAAAATGTGTATTTATTGGGATTGTTCGCTGGATGTGAGCCGCCCTGAGTCCTCTGGAGAGAG
>JANHZT010009552.1:31469-44158 GCA_032468215.1 Stegonotus admiraltiensis | reverse complement strand
AAGAAATAAAACATCTTCATCTGTTCTGATGGTGGAGGGATGCAAGGATAGATACTGAAAGTTGAGACTGGATGGTGGGGGGGGGGGATGGAAGGATAGGTTCTAATAGGATGGTATGTGTGGGGATGGAAGGATTGTATTTCTTTGCAGTCGTCTGGCCATTAGCATTGTCTGAGAACTGTTGAGGCCACTTTGGGTTTTATATGTGCCCACAGGGTCACCTGAATTGGTTGTGGAATCCTCTTGGAACATGTTGCAAGGGCTGTGTTGTAAACTATCTAATTCCCTCCCCCCTCTGTTGAGGGAGGAGTGTTCAGTTCTAACATAAATAACCTATTTTACTCCTCTTTCAATCCAATGGTTCTCTCTATCCAAAATATGGATTTTACATTTAGTCTAAATGTGGACTTTACGTTTAGTCATTTCTTGACTGGATTACCACTTTCCTTCCTGCACTGTCCTTGAAGATTATTTGAAATATACAACTGGTCCAGATTGCAGTGGCCAAAGTAGTTATCAGTAGTCTTCATGGAACCCATGTAATACCTCTATCCTGAAGGTTGCACTGTCTGACTAGTTAGCTTTTGGATGCAATTCAAGGTGCTGGGTGTCATCTTTAAACTCCTACCTTGATAGTAGGGGTGAACCTTGAACCTTCATAGGATTTAATCTGGCACACTTTTTACATGTTCCTTTGATCAGAGATTGCCATCTTAAAGTATCACAAAACCATCCTTTCTCAATTTCTGCACCTTCCTATAGAAGAGTATCCCCCCCAAAAAAAACATTTAAACAGTTCTTTCCTTCCTGGCCTTCAAAAACTTAATGGAAACTTAGATATTTAGTCAAACTATAGCAGCCAGTTTGTTATAATGATCCCTCCTGAGGATGAGTTGTTTTGTTATTCTGAGTTCATTTCTAGGTCATACTTTATTATAGTACAATTTTATTATTACAATAATCATATATTAATCTGCATTTCTTTTCATATTTGGTTAATGTTTGTTTTTAATTTCAGTTATTTGACGGTTGCATGTCAGCTGACTGGACTGGCTAATAAGGCCTAAAAATAAATAAAATAAAGCAACAGTGACATTTTAAGAAGATATGTTATAGGATTAAAAAAAAATGCAACCCTCTTCTTATATTCCCTTTGGTAGATAATTTAAGACTCCCCCCCCACCATTTTTTATGCAATCAAATCTATTGTAACATCCTTCAACCTTTGTTACCTTGGTAATTTAAGTGACGAGTTAAATGCTAATGCAATTGATAGGGGTGAACAACTGGTCAAGGAAAAACCTGATCTGACTGTTTAATATTTTCAAAGCTTGCAGAAATATGCAGGTCATGCCTAATTTTAACAAGGAATTGTTCACTGCAAGGGTTTATGTTTCCCTAGGAAGCCATTAACCCATTCATACTAGAGCAACTAACTCATTGCTTAGGGTAGAAAAATGAAGTTGGTCTTACCGGTTGAGAAAACCAAGTGATATTCTTCATTTGTTATTTTTTTCCTATCTCAGAATATAATCCAGACAAAAAGAAAAACATAATACACCCTGTAATGAATATATTTAAAATAGTACTATAGTGATCCTTCTGAAAGCAGCCAAAGCTACCTTACATCAGTTCAGAAGGCACCAATTCTGAAACATGAATCTTTGAGGTAATTTGCATGTTTTATGTTATGTACACATATCTGTATTAACAGAAACAAAAGGTGGTTATGCACTGGATAAGGTCCAAAGATGAGAAGAACACAAGCACAGGAATTGTATTGTTTAATTGAAATTGATACTTTAAATGGAGGATGGAGGACGACTAGTCCAATGATAGCAACACTGAACAATTATTGAAACAAAGCTAAAGACATAAACATTTGTGAAAACTGCTTGAAATGATATGATAAAGGAGATTAGAAACGTAATTAATAAATTAAATAAAGGCAGTTTAAAAATAAGCATCTTAATTAGATGCCAATAATTATCTTACATCTGAATTATGTAAGCCACCCTGAGTCTCCGGAGAAGGGCAGCATATAAATCAAACCAATCAATCAATCAACAAACAAACAAACAAACAAACAAACAAATAAATAAATCTGACCTTAACTGACTTTGAAAAGCTAAAAGCAGGGTTGGAGCTGATTAGTATACAGTAGTGGCCAAAATTGTGGAAACCATTTGGGAAAAGCGTATTTTCTAAAACTAGCTAATAAGACCACTTTTTGGGGAGCAGTACCATAAAATTATATATCAATGGAAAGATAATTTAATCAAGAATGTAATGCAATAACTTTTATGAAGGATTTGCTATTAGAATAATAGCAGTATAAGCAGTATAAAGAAGAAACATGAAACATGTAGAAAAAATGAGATATACAAAAAATTTCATCATTAGAAAAAATGAGATATACAAATATTATCATGTCAGTTAATACTTAGTTGGGTAACCTTTAGCATTAATTATGGCTTTACAACATCTTCTCATGGAGTGAACCAAGTCTTTCAGTTCTGCAGCTGTTATAATATAAAACCAAGATTGGATGATTGCTTCTATTAACTGGGTTTTATTGCTGGGTCGCTTCTGACTAAAAAGTTTCTTTAGATTTTCAATTGGGTTGAGGTCTGGGCTATTCCCAGGCCATTCCAGCAGTGGAATATGATTATCTTGAAACTCCAAAAAAAGTGGTTAAGGGTTAAATTGACCTTTTATGTAGCATTGAGCTAGCATTCCTGTCTACTTATTATTCACCACTGGACTAGCACTCTTTACCAAATCAGAAGTTGAAGGTGCTTCATCACTTCAGGTTTTTTAAGAAGAGACTGGACAGCCACTTATCTGAGATGTTATAGTGTCTCCTTCCTGAGAAGGGAGGGAATTAGAAGACTCCCAAGATACCTTACAGCTCTATCTTAATTGATTCTGATTAATTGATTGATTGATTGACTGAATGACACCATTCAAATAGCAATGAAAGCAAGAGTTGAGTGGCCATGTAAAAGAATAAATTCTTGTTGGTACCATGTATTTTGCTGCACTGCAGGACTGAAAAATTGAGTTTCTGTTCTGGAAAGACAACTATGAAATTTGGAACAATAGGATGTTGGCTCTTTCTCACTTGACTCTGGGGAACAACATGAAGATGCCTTGCCAAAAGCATTTTTCTGTCATGTCCTCATGACATTGCCTGTGCTTCAGTTTAAAGTTGACACAGCTTAAAGTTGTACTTGGCTGCTTCAGTTTTAAAGTAGTTGCTTTCCTCTCATCCCAATATATATATTTTAGCATAAATATAATCTGGCACAAATCATTTAAAATCTGGTTCCAGATACAGTCAGGGATTAAGACCTTTTTAAATTCCTCTTGACTACTTTGGGCTGTTATGGACATGTCACCTGGGCACTGAAAATTGCCTCCCATTGGCATTTATTGCAGAATCTGCAGTTATTTGTCTCAATGATATCTGACTGGTGTTTTCTATACTGCTTATCAGGTCTCATGCAGGCTCCTTAAAAAAAAAAAACAACTCAGATTTGGTAGAGTGCTAGTCCAGTGGTGAATAATAAGTGGATAGGAATGCTAGCCCAATGCTACATAAAAGGTCGATTTAATCCTTAACCACAGACATACTATTTCGGCTATGTTATTACAGACATGAGGTCATAATGTCCTCAGAAGCAAAAAGACATTCAATGTTTTCATGGTTGGATCTAAAAATTGATGTATAGAGCAGTAAACCAAAAAGTGTATTGATCACTATCAAATCCACATTGCGCAGGTCACTTTTTGTTTCTCCATCCTTGAACGTCAATCTTTCTTCTCTATTTTTTACATTGGTCCACTGAATGTTGGTGCTAATAATTTCTTTAGAAAATAATAATTTCCAAATCTCTAGGGAAGTAGCTGAATTTCCGAGATTTCTAGCTGTCAGCCATAGTCCAGGTAATTGCACAACAATATTGTGACTAGTGGTTCTGGATCTATTGCTTCCAAAAAGTGCAGAAGACCATTTGAATTTGTTCTTGCCATATAAATTATTGTACCTGGTCATCAATTTAATTGGGAGCTTCATCATCGCTGATGTCAGAATCAGCGGCGGCTGTGGGTTCCTCATCGTCCATTACAATTTTTTTGTCATAATCCGATTCCACTTCACTCAGATCACTCTCTGCTTTTCCAGACCACTTTAGAACAGTTTCTTTGAAGTTTGGACCACCAAGTCACACTCTTTTTGGAAGAAAACATTATTAAAAAAAAAAACATTAACAAAGATCTGAGGGCAAAATGACCAAAACTCAAATTCAAATGCCGCTACAGAAAACACTAAATAACTGATGCAAGTGTGATGCTGCATACACCTTTATTGGTCAGAAAACAAAAGCTATTCACAACCAGAATGGTCCATTTCTAAAAATAGGGGTGTTCTGAACATTTTGGAAAACTGTTATGGTCACTATGACCGCAGGTCTGTGGTTATGCATTAAACAGGGAAAATTTTACTGCTTGAACTACCTTTAGTTTTCTGTAAAGACTATACCTGTTTCTCTAACCAGTCAATGCTTCAGGTATTGATATCATGAATTGTACAAAGATTGTCCTTGATGATGGTTGCACCACATTACCTATTCCATTCATGCTTTGTTTGGAACAGTTGGAACAATAGAGACTGAAGGCAAAGTAGGTATATAAATCTATCTGCAGGCAGCTGACTATAATTACTTGGGCCTTACATTTGCTTTATAAAGAACCTTATCAAGTAGTGCTGCTCTGCTTGCCTCTGCACGTGTAAGGATCTAGGGCTTGAGGAACATGCCTCATCATCTGGCTTTTCAGGCTAATCAGGAGATGCTGTGATTGCTCAGCCTCCTAAAATGAATCATGGCTTGAAGATTTCTGAGGCTGACAATGTCAGAATATTCATGACTGGGAAGACATGGTAACAAGGTCAGCCAATGAATAGGCATAGCAACTAAATCAGCCAACTGGGAGCTGAGACAGACTGGAGCCAGGGCGTGTCTTAGTCTGCAGCTTCTGATTCTGTGCAGAAGACGAGAAACTGAAACCAGTGTGTGTTAAGTCTCTCTGCTGTACTCTCTCTGTGTGAACATGTCTGCTGATCTGAGCTGAAGAATCAACTATAATCAATTGTAAATATACTTTACACTTCGTGTCTTCCGCCGGGCCCTGAAGACGCATTTGTTTCGTGCAGCCAGCCTTACATAGCCATCGTTCTCAATTGGGGTTTTATTTGTATTGGGGTCTGGTTTTAAATTATGGGCCAAAAATTGTTTAATTTCTCTTAAACTGCTTTTAACTTTTGTATTTTTGCTGTTTTACCTTGGCTGTGCACCGCCCTGAGTCCTTCAGGAGAAGGGCGGTATACAAATAAATTATTATTATTATTATTATTATTATTATTATTATTATTATTATTGTGTTATTGTAAATATAAAGAAGTTAATGACTCCTGCTACATCAGTTTACCTGTGTGTGCTTCTGGATTTGATTTTTGCAAGAAACTCTGACAGACAATACACAGACTCATCAGGAGGGAAGTTATCAGAATGGCAATCAGTATCTGAATTTGAATCCTGGCTTATAAAGATGCCTATTCTCTGAACCTGTTACCAGTTGGCTGAATTTCTGAATGTGTGTAATAGACACCCCTGTTCAGAAATAGTCTAATTAACAAGGCTTGGAAAAATGATATTCAGAGAAGTTCTCTCCTATTCCCTTCCCACCTGACATCCTTACTTGACAAGTAGGCAAAGCCAAAATGCCAGGAATTTCTAGAAGCCTGGCACTCCGGCAAATTAGCCACCAATAGTCACATAGACATTAGCAGTATCTATAGACTATGCAAACCAGACAATCAACCAGCCAAAAAAGGAGCAAAAAGACCTAAGCATCTCTCTGCCAGCAATCAGCACTCAGATCAGCATAGATGAACTCCAAGGTTAACATCAGACCAGCAATCAAGTAAACAATATCCCCAGTCAAGAAACTGCCAAAGAAGCCAAGGGTAAACAGTCCAGC
This sequence comes from Stegonotus admiraltiensis, assembly GCA_032468215.1. NCBI lineage: Eukaryota > Metazoa > Chordata > Lepidosauria > Squamata > Colubridae > Stegonotus > Stegonotus admiraltiensis. Next base: position 38,116 of record JANHZT010009552.1, on the reverse strand, counting down.
CAAAGAATCTCTAAGACCACTCCCACCAACACTGACAGGGAAAGACACTAGAATATAAACTGAGAGCAAATGCCACTCCTTACTAGTACTGATGATGTTACATAGTTGGTAACGTCTGCAAGAGAACAAGCAAGCTCAGAGAGCACCAACAACTCCTCATGTAGTGGTGAAATGTAAAATTTGTTTCTACCGGTTCTGTGGGACTGGTTTGATGGGTGTGTGTGTGTGTGTGTGTGTGTAATGTGACTGGGTGGGCATGGGCACTTTTTTTTTTACTTTTAAAAGCATTTTTTCTACAATCTCTTTGGCCGAAGACTTTGTAAAAAAACTGCTTTTAAAAGTCTCTGACCATCCCAGCTGAGTTGCCTGATTGACAGAGGCTTTTGTTTTCTTTTAATAGCTTTTTTTCTTTTTTTTGCTTTTAAAAGAAAAAAAAATCCTCTGACGATCAGGCAACTCAGCTGGGATCGTCAGAGCCTTTTAAAAGCATTTTTTTCTACAACCTCTTTGGCCAAAGAAAAAATGCTTTAAAAAGTTGTTTTGTTTTTTTTAAAAGGCCTCTGATGATTGCACAGTTCAGCTGGGCATGGGGGGGGTGTGTGGACAGGGATTTTTGCTACCAATTCTCTGAACCACCCGCCATCATTGCTACTGGATCGGGTGATCTGGTCCGAACCAGGAGCATTTCACCCCTGCCCTCATGCCTTTGTTTCCTTGTTTGTTTTTATACCACTCATCTCTATAATAAGGAGTGGTTGGTAATTATTTTTTCTCCTGCATGGGAGAGTGCTTGGGGCATTCAGTGGACGGGGAAACAAATTCAGATAAATCCATCTGTTGCTTTTCTTAATATGACATTCATTACATAAGTAAAGACAGCTCCATTTCTCAGCCTTCTTCCTGTGACAGAATAGGGTTCCAAAATGTGGCAAATGCAGTTTATCCCAGCATAGTGTTCTGTAGGTTGAAGAACTGTGAGTAACATGCCAATGTGGATGTTTGGAATAGCCCCATGATGATAATTATTGAGCACTATTGCCTATTACTGATAATTAAGCAAGTTGATGTGCCTTCCCTAATTAATTAAACTGCAAATAATCTCCCAGAGAGTTTCAGTGCTTACAATCCCCTTTCTCATCTTTGGTTAACTCATGAAGGTCTTTATAAAGAACTGAGGATTTAAAGAGCAGAATTTGTGAGTCTACGCCCTTTCTTGCTTTCGCTCTCCTTGCTTTGTGCCCAAATGTCTGTGCAGACTTAGAGTACTGATAAGAACAAGAAAAGGAACGTATTCATAAGATCAGCTTGCAAAAAGATGCAAGGAAGTTATATTGTTGTACTTCATAGGCCATTGTTCACCCTTAAAAGAGAAGGAAAATCAAAGATAGCTACTGCCCTTATTTTCAAAGAATGTTCTTTCAGGTCTGCTCTTTTTTCTCTCTCTTTCTTCAGTTTCCACTTCTGTTTTAGATTCCGAGTCTTTATTTTCTCTCTTATAAATGATGGAAAGATTATGAAGGAAATTTTATCGCTATCTTTAATAAATATGTCAGAAGTCTGTGGATATCTAGCTTCCATATCAACCGAGAAGTACTGTCCATCTGAAATCAATTACACTGTCACTCTTGAGTTTTTATAAGTAATATATGTTACTTTCATCTTACAAAATAATCCGCCTGAGAACCAAAATAGAATGACAAGTATCATGGCAATGTTTTGTCTCTCTCTCCTTCTCTCTAGCAATGGGGAGAGGTAGAAATACTTATTTTGTTACTAATTGATCTTTATTTACTAATTTTTCTGTCATGTTTTCAAATCTGACCAACACTAAATTAGCAAAACCCAAACAGGAAAATAAAGGTAAAGGTTCCCCTCGCACATATGTGCTAGTCGTTCCTGACTCTAGGGGGCGGTGCTCATCTCCGTTTCAAAGCCAAAGAGCCAGCGCTGTCCAAAGACATCTCTGGGGTCATGTGGCTGGCATGACTAAATGCCAAAGGCGCATGGAACACTGTTACCTTCCCACCAAAGGTGGTCCGTATTTTTCTACTTGCATTTTTTACATGCTTTTGAACTGCTTGGTTGGCAGAAGCTGGGACAAGTAACAGGAGCTTACCCCATTATGTGGCACTAGGGATTCGAATCACTGAACTGCTGACCTTTCGATTGACAAACTAAGCATCTTAGCCACTGAGCCGCAGCGTCCCTATAAGCAGGAAAATAGAAAACCTTAAAAATGTAACCACTCATATTATCTTGCACACAGAAAAGCACTCTGCAAAAAGAATCAGCACTGCAGATCTTAAAACACGAAAGCTTTGAAGCCATTCATGGAGACATCCAATTCTTCTTTACAAGTCACTTCATAACCTGAATAGAGGGATTATCAAACAACCGCATTGGTTTTTATGAACTGAATTCCCATCTATCTTGTCTTGGGACAATCACTTAATTAAAGCACACATGCTTTTCAATTCACTTACCATCTAACTAGTCCCACAATTAAATAGGCACAGCTGAAGGTTTTTTTTGCACGTAGCCTTGGTCACCAGAGAAGAAATATAACAAGGAGTCTTTACTTATACCTTTTTTAATTGGAATGCCAAATTCCAAAGGGTCAGTTTTACTTGCCAAACTAAAGCAAATGCCAGTGGGTGCACCTGTGGGGCTAGGTGGCTCAGTGGCTAAGACACCGAGCTTGTCAATCAGAAAGGTCGGCAGTTCGGCAGTTCAAATCCCTAGTATAGGTTTCCTGCATGAGCAGGGGATTGGACCAGATGACCTCCAAGGTCCCTTCCAACTTTGTGACTGTTATAACTTTGATGGTACATGGTCAGTTGTGACAGATAGCCAGCATGACAAGTACTTATCTCAAAGCAACACTGCAATGTTATTGGTTTAGACAAGTTAAACTAGGGCTGTCAAATGCATGGCCTGCAGGCCAGATGTATCATGTGCTGGCCATGCCCATGCCTGGTTTAGCAAAGGGGGGGGAAAGTCCCGATATGTCCCATGATGCCACCATGATGACGTGAGTTTGTCACCCCTGGCTTAGACAATGTGCAACATATAAACATACAGTAAATGCATGCATGTTCATAGTTATGCTTCCAACCAACCTTCCCCAAGGCTGATTAAGTACTAATAGAAGATAGATAGTTCTTTTCAAAATAGGGCACTTCTACCTAGTTCTTTGTCTCTGGGATGATGATGATTTTGCGCTGACTAGCAAGGACCTTTTGTTATTTTTGCTCTTCATATTAACAGGGCCGATGGGAATATATATTTTCCATCAGAAGTAGTTTGTGTTTTGACCGTTTGCCTTCTTTTCTAGACACGTACAGCCTAGTAGATATTTTTTAGTCTTATCAACTTTTCATTTTTAGAGTCTCAGTACCAATCTACTCACACTTTTCATTCATGTCTAGGTCACCAGAGTTCTTTTTTTGCTCATAATATGATTTCCAACAAGTATGGCATTTATGTGGAGAGCTCAAGGAGTGAAAATAGCCATAGTATTTTATATTTTTACACCAGTTTCAGTCAGTGCACTGATTCAGCACAGATCCATATCAGTAAACCTTTTTAAATGATGAGTTTAAGCTTCTGTCCATACATTGTTCTTATAATTTACTACATCCTAAAGTGCTGGCTAAGGTTAAAGAGCATGCAGTGGGACAATCAGGGAGGAACACTGGCAGAAATCCTAAGACAAGAAGATAGCTATGATTCATAGGCAATAATGAAAGTTGGTGAAATGGTACATACACATAAAACATATCCCTTAAAGGCTGCTAATTATTCAGAAGGATAAAACCCAACAGAAAGAAAAGGAAATTCTATTGTATGTAAAGAAAGCATATCTTTTAAACAAAATTCATTATCTGGAACATGGAACTCCTGCTGAGAGTGTTTGGATAAAAATAAAAATATAGAAACAATAGTGTTATTGCTGATGTGATACAGTGATACAGTTCAGTATATAGACCACCTAATCAGACAGAAGTTATGGAATACCAAGCTTTTAAAGATGGTGGTAATGGGAGACTTTAGCTATCCTGATACTGCTAAAATATCTATTTCAGCCAAGAATTGTAGGTGCAATATATTTCTGTCCTTTCTTGCTATTTGTCCAATGATGAATGAAGAAGGAACCAATAAGGAACAGATTCTGCTATCCTGGATCTAATTATATGATTCTTACTAAGAGGAACTTCCCTAAATTCCTATTAATATACTCAAAATAGCATTTGCCTTTTTAGCAGCTGAATCTTTTCTTATGTGCTACTAGATCTTCCATGCTATACTTGTTCCTTTGACACTGTTTTTCACATAAAATGCATGATTTGACATTTTTCTTCTTGTTAAATTTTATCCAGTTCATTTCAGTCATCTGGATAAAGTAGTATACTTTTTTTTTAAATCCCTTCTTTCTTTTCTTAAGCGTTAACCACTTGTCTTAATTTTGTGCCATCTGCAGATTTGACAATCATCCTCTCAAACCCATCATCCAGAACAGTAATAAAAAATGTTGATTAGGAAACAGCAGAGCCTGAGGTAGTATACACAACACTATTTTTTTTTTTTGATTTCATTTATATGCCGCCCTTCTCCGGAGACTCAGGGCGGCTTACAATGTGTTAAGCAATATTTCCCACTGTGATGGGTTAGAGCAAAGGTGTCAAAGTCGTGCCATCACAGCGGCATCACGTAACATATCAGGACCTTTTCCCCTCCGCTAAACCAGGGGGTGGTGGGGCCAGCATGTGACACATCTGGCCCGTGGGCCGTGAGTTTGACACCCCTGGGTTAGAATATTCTCAGTGTGTGGTCATTCAGCTAGCTATAAATCCATCTAACATTGGATCATCTAATCCAGATTTTGCCAGTTGATGAATGACAATATCATGAAAAGCTTTGCTGAGATCAAAATATACCACATCTATACCATTTTCCTGATATATGTAGTTAGTAACTCTGCCCAAAATGGAAATCATTTTAGCTGCCATGATTTGTTTTTGACAATCCAATGCTGGCTTTTGTTAATTGTTGCATCTTATCAAAGTGATCACAAACATGCTATTTAATAATCTGATTGAGGACCGTGTCTAGTATAGACATCAAGGTGACAGGTCTCTGATTTCTCAATTCTTCTTTTTTCCATTTTTTTAAAGAAAATAGGAACAACATTTGCTCTTCTTCAATCTTCTGGGACCTTAAATTTTCTTTAGTACCCAAATATTACAATTAATGATTCTGCAGTCACCTCTAGTTGTTCCTTCAGTACCCTTGGTTGAAATTTATCTGGCCCTGGAGACTTGAATTCATTTAAATTATCTAAGTGTTCTTTTATCCTCTCCTTGTCTATCCTGAACTGCAGCTCTCTCCTTCCACTCCTGGCACAATGATGGCCAGCTAGGATTTTGCTTCCCTTTTGAAAAAAGATAGACATAAAATATGAATTAAGACATTGTGGCTTGTCACAATCATAAATTACCAATTCATTCTTTTCTCCTGACTATTTCTCCTTTTTGTCTTTCTATGTGCTCTGATATACCTAAAGAACTTGTTTTTGAAGTTTTGAGGGGGCATTTTCACACATTTTAGCTCATTCTGTACTTTAGATATACTTTATTGAGAGTTTCACAGGAATTTCCATTCTTCACAGACACTATTCTCTTTCAAGATTTTAACCCATTAAATGTGATATAGATTCCATATGAATTTGTCCAAATCTATTCTTCTTAAATCCAGTGTACATGTTGTCAGCATTCCAGCAAGTCCCCAACTCCAAGTAAAAACTCCGAGGCAGGCATTTGTCAAAGTTCCATTTATTAGAGAATGTAAACTGGCATCTCTGGGAAAACCCAGAGAAATAGTTGGCCCAGTCTACTCAGCCTTTGTCAGCCCCCATTTGGAATATTATATCTAGTTAATGGATACTACTGTCTTAGAAGGACATCAATTAACTGGAGGATGTTCAGAGGTGAACTTCCAAAATGATGAGAGGTTTAGAAAATCCTTTGATTTTCCGTATGAGGAGCTGTCAAAATAATTATGTATATTTAGCCTGTGGAGGAAAAGACTGAGGAGAAATATAACAGCACTCTTCAGATACTTAAAGGGTTTTGACTCTGGAGGGGAAGACTATAACCAGTGAGTTGAGCCTATGGGTAATAGATTCAAGTTAGATATTGAAATGGAATTCATAATGGTAAGAACTGCCAACTAGCTGAATAAAGTTGCCTAGTGATATGTTTTTTCTTACTTGAGATCTTAAAAACAAAGGGTGGATAACCAAATAACAGATTCTGTACTGAACAGGGCTTGTAACATCTCCAATGCTATCAGTTTAATTATTGGAGCTTGCAAATCACCCCTCACCTGAATTCCATCCCATTCGACATCAGGGAATATACAGGGAAGAAATTAGTATTATCAGTCCCAAAATATGTTTGCTCTAATACAGTGTTACTACACCTTGATTCATCCTTTTAAAATTTACACAACATAGTATTTAAATGTAGACATTAGTATAGCATTAAAAATATTATTTTGAGCCAAAGTAAAAAAAAATAATTCTATTGAACGCTAATTTTGAGCCAATGCAAATAAATAGGTCTATTGTGGCAGATAAACGTGAACAA
>JANHZT010009548.1:23891-35004 GCA_032468215.1 Stegonotus admiraltiensis | reverse complement strand
AAGCAAGGCACAGAGCTCACAACCAAGGAACCTGTTGCTAAAATTCACCTCTGGGAACAGCTGATTGGGGGTATTCTAGGAGGCCAATCCACCTGCCAATCAGCTTTTTTTAAATTTTCCTCCCCCAAAACTAAGGTGCGTCTTATACTCTGGTGCGTCTTATACTCTGAAAAATATGATAGTTAAAAGTTTAGAAGAGCCTATTAAGATGGTCAGAGGTGAACAAGCAAAGATAACTTGTAATAGCTTTTTTGTTGTGCTTTATAATCTTTGGTGGTACAGATTCATAATTGATAAGTATGAAAAAAAGGAATTCAGATTCTCAAATATGCTGGAAGTGCAAGAGAAAAGAGTACTTATTTTGGAAAACAAGAACTGGCAAGGATGTGGAAAATCCATTCTTCTCAAATTGTCTTATGTATGTACCAATATGTTGGCTGGAGTAGGACTGGAAGCGATGCAGAAAATCGAAGTGGAATTTTATGCAAGGTTTAAGGATTTGGAACAAAGACAAATCCTATACAAGTAGTCCTTGACCTAAGGACCACAATTGGGCTCAAAATGTCTGTTGCTAACATTTGTTAAGTTAATTTTGTCCCATTTTTCAACTTTTCTCACCACAGTTATTAATTGAATCACTACAATTCTTAAGTTAGTAACATGTTAGTAACAAGTTAGTATTAAGTAAATCTGACTTCCCCATTGACTTTACTTGTCAGAAGGTCGCAAAAGGTGATCACATGACCCTGGGACACTGCAACTGTCATAAATATGAGTCAGTTGCCAAGTATCTGAATTTTGATCGTATGATCACAGGGATGGTGCAACAGTCATGTGAAAAATGGTCATAAGTTGCTTCTTTCAGTGCTGTTGTAACTTTGAACAGTCACTAAATGAACTATTGTAAGTTGAGTACTACCTGTATGTAACAGTCTACATTCAGCTATGGTTTGCTCCTTGCTGCTCAGTGTCCCTGCAGATGCCCAAACAAATGCTGTGAGCTAGTTTTTATTTATTTATTAAATTTCTCTGCCACCCATCTCACTGATACAGTGACTTACTTCTGAGGAGAATCTGAGAATTGTTTCTCACAAGAAGTGTTCCCACTGAAGATGGATGAAGCGGCTGGAAATGCTGGGTTGGCATTAATGATGGAGTCCTACATATTGGAGGAATGAGAGAAGGGGAACTAAGAGAAGGAAAATACCCAATAATTAAGATGGACCTAGACCCGTGATGGCGAACCTATGGCACGGGTGCCACAGGTGGCACGCGGAGCCATATCGGTGGGCACGCGAGCTCAGCTCTGGCACGCATGCGTGTGCCAGCCAGCTGGTTTTCGGGCCTTCTGGGCCCACCAGAAGTCAGGAAACACACTGTTTCCAGCTCCTAGAAAGGCTCTGGAGCCTGAGGAGAGCAAAAAATAGGCCACTGTGCCATTGCGTGCCAAAAGCGGGGGAAGCACGGGGGGTGGGCATGGCACATAGAATTATGGATCCCATCACACACACACACACCCCGCTTTTGGCACGCAATGGCAAAAAGGTTAGCCATCACTGCCTTAGAGAAAGGAGATATTGGAAATAAAAGCTTTTTTAAAAAAATAAATAAATATTTTATTAGTTTTAAAAATAAAACAATGGACATTGCTCAGCGTCTCTGGTTTCTAACATTTGCATCAAATTCAAGTTAATAAATTAATATATTCCTTAATCTGTATATAAATTCACATATCTTTTTGTAGCCTGGTTACAAATAGTAATGTGATAGAAAATTTTCCTACACTTATATTAACATAGGGATCCCTAAGGGGTGTTTTTGGTTGACACACATTTAAAAGATTGAGAATATATTGCACATTTTTTTTTCAAAATGGCTGCTGAGCGAGGGGCTTACTGATTCACAAGATAACTTCAATGCAGGATAAAACATTGATTTCCTAACATTTCATCTTTGATCCTCTGTAATTCCTCTTCTTGCAGTATATGTAAGAGTGTATTTTTATCCTTTATCTATGGTTATAGGCATAGCCCCATGTTAAGCATCTTATTATTTTTAATTTCTAAGAAATCCTATGGGGCCCATTTTGGATTCAGAGGTGTTCTTGGGATTAAAGATAATGCAGGAAGCTAGTCATTCCTTATAAAAAGTGCAGTATGCTACTTCCCATATTTTTAAAAACTGTCTTTGACAAGAAATTCTGGGGAAAAAAAAACCACACACAAAAAAATGGATGTGTTTTGTCTGCAATGAGCAACCCATGATATATTGATTAATATACTGCACTCTTCGAATTACATCTTCAAAAAAGTCACTTAAGCAATACAGTCAAGTAAAGGAAAGTTGCACAATGCATGTGGAACAGCCTTTTTTTATCCTCCTTCTCTTCTTTCAACACCACATTTAAAGAGATTACGTAATTCTAGTAATGCTGCTTTGATCTGTCATTGACATAAATAAGTCTTTTTGAGGTTCTTGCCATGCTGGCTCTTTGTGGTCTATAGGTCTGATCAGTAACAGAACAAAGCTGAATCGATTAAAAATTTATTGCCTCTTTTTTTTAAAAGAAGTGCTATTAAATATTAGATTTAAATGGCATTGTTGTAATAACAGAGAATCATTTCGAGCATTTTGGGAAAAATGTCTCTTGTTTGTAAACTAATAATGCAGAGAAACGGAGTCACTCTTCCTATGACGATTAATTAATGCGCCACAGCTCATAAATGTATATTCCAGCATCTGTCTGCTATCCATTATCCAAAGTAGATAGTACATAACTTGCCTTTGTTGTGGGAAGATGAGAAATATGTTCTGTTATACTTTTTAAAAATTTCCATGTAAAAAGTACGTGTTTCTGATTACTTTTTACTGAAATTACTCCACAGTAGTATTGCAGCAATTTTCAAAATGTTATCTAAAATTAGTGTGCATTATTAGTTTATGATTTGAATTTCTAAACATTTAAGCAAAGAAAAATTAGCTTACTAAGAAATCCAATCTTTTATTATACTGTGCTTCAGCTCTATCTTTTACACATATTACTGAAGTTTTTTACTGAGTGGATAGTCTTTTAAGGAACTTAGACATATATCTGTTGCATTATCATTGGCCAAATAGGTTTGTCTTCCTCTTTCTCTCCCATTCACTAATCCCTATTCCTATTCCTCCCTTCTCTCTCTCACTCCCTCTTCCCCCTTCTCTCTCTCTCTCTCTCTCTCTCTCTCTGTGTGTGTTTTTTTCTTGATTTTTTTTTTTTGGTGGATGGATAAAATTTCTCCACAACTTTCATACCTTACAGGATAGACAGAAGAGCTAGACTACATGTGCTTGATGCCTGCCAGAGTCTTTTCCATCTTGAAGACCATCAAACTTGCTTTTCTATCCAAATTGAATGTGGCTATTTAGCATATTTTACAGAAGGTGAAAGTACATAGCTGCTTAGTATTTGAATGGGAAACGAAAATGATATTTTAAGGCTGTAGGCTAAGCTGGAATTGGGCGTGTGGGAATCAAAAGGAAGAAGAACAAATCACTTCTTTGTTGTTTTTAAGGAATACCATGGTTTGGTTCATGCAATTATTAAGACCAGAGCTTATCTTGAGGTAGGTTATATGGTATTTTTATGATGCCTCTAAGTAAATTGCCAACTGAACTCACCCCCTTTATTAAAATAAGCATGACCCATACAGGGTCCATAGGCATTCTTAAAAAATGATGTAATGACAAACTGGAATAGTCCTTCATGGTTGTTTGAAATATTTCCACTAGTCCAGAAGAAATGTCAAAAAGGTAGAAATGTCAGAGAGCATCTGTGGACTAGAAGGGTTAGTAATGTGCAGTTTTATCAGTTTGCCTTTCATAAATGTGTGATTTTTCCTGAAAGATCACTTCAAAGATTCAAATCACAAAGTGAATTCTGTTCAGGGATTTACCTAAGTGTATCATTGCAAAAAGAAAAAAAACAGCACTGTTGCTGATCATGATCATGTTTATATGCTATTAAATATAATTTGAGTTTTAGTGACCACATAGGTTTTCTCCAGGATCATCTGTACCCAACCTGGTCCACCAGGTTTTCCAATAATCCCATTCATAGCTACTGTAATTGAATCAATCCACTTTGATGTTGGTGTTCCTCTTCTTTTCTTTCTTTCCACCTTTCCCAGAACAATAAATTTATGGAAAAAGCTAGGTCTATATATAATGTGTCCAAAGTATAGTGATATGAGCCTGGTCCTGCGTTGATATGTTTAATGATCCATTTGTTAGCTCATGCATTTGTTTATTTTCTTGGTTGTCCACTATCTTCTCACAAGGCTCCAACACTAAAGCTTAAAATGGTCGATATTCTTCCTATCCTCCTTTTTCAAAGACCAACTTTTCTTTCTATAAAGTGACAGGAATATTATTGTGCATACCATTCTGATCTCTGTAAGTACAGACACCACATAGAATCAGAAAGTCCTTCAGACTACGTCATATTTTCTTGTCTGCCTGTTCCTTTGCTTTTGATGATTGAACATGAAAGGCAGAAATTCGTTTGTTTATTTATTAAATTCAATTGCTGCCTGTCTCATTGTGGGGCTATGCTAAGTAACAAATTTAACAAATAAATAAGGACTGGAGGCCTTTTTGATTCTATGCTATATCTATACTTGCAGAGATCAGAAGGGTAAAGATAGAAGTTACCTACCACTTGAGTATCAATGGTGGTAACAAAGTGTAGGAAGATAGAAATCAAAAGCATTGTTTTTTAGTGTGACATATTATAGTGATTTTATGAAAGTCTGTCTTCGATTTTCTTTTGCTACCTGACACAGTATAATAAATATTTGATGCTGGTCTGAGACTGCAATAAAATTTGTTGATTAATTGGTAAAAACATCATTTCCTAAAGCATTTCACCTCCCTTCTGTTCTCAGGGAATAGAGTAATGGCAAATTTATCAAGTGAGAAAGAAATCCTTGGGCATTATTAGCTGGTCATTGTGGGCTGGGTCTTGTTGGAACTCAAATAATGTCCAAATGGTGTTCAATGACATGCACAAATTTGCTTTCCTTGTTTCGAATAAAATCACAAACCAGAAAGTTGGAATTATACTGTTAGGGAAACACAATACCTAATTTGTATAAAAATAATGTAAACTCAAAGATGCTTCAATCACTTTGTGATAAGGCAAGAAAAATGGGGAATGGAGTGTTAGTAAAATGAATACACAAAAGGGGTTGGAGGGTGTGGTTTTCTCCCCAGTAATTGCCATTGTCATTTTACCATTTAGTCATCCAGACTTTTGATACATACCCTGTTTCCCCCAAAATAAGACATCCCCTGATAATAAGCCCAATCATGCTTTTGAGCGCATGTGCTAAAATAAGCCTTCCCCCAAAAATAAGCGCTCCCCAAAAATATTTAAATGCAGAGCTGGAAATCAGGTAAGATGGCAAGAGGAGCCCCATCTTGCTCCATGCGCCCCAAAATTATAAGACCTCCCCAAAAATAAGGCTAAGCGCTTATTTCAGGGTTCAAAAAAATATAAGACAGGATCTTATTTTCAGGGAAACATGGTAGGTGGACTTGACTGGTCAACATGAAATATACAGCTTATCATTTTACAGGGCAGACATACAGGTACAGTGCAAACCAAATTACTGATAGTGTGTTAAGACATCCTGTGAAGAGAAAGAATAGATGTGGTCTGGCTGGACGATAATTGTGTTACAGTTCTTGTTGATTTCATAAAAAACGAAATACACCCTTTACTGTATTTTGTTTGTTTTTCTGGAGGGATGAGATCTGACACCAGCCATAATTTACACAACTACTTTCAAGTAGGCTTCAGATTCTGGCTTGCCTGCCATGGTTTGTCAGCCTAAAAATAGCACACAAACTTTGCTTCCCAAACAATGCTATGCCTTGGAATGATATCTGAATTGAGCTGCTAATATGTTTCTTTATGATAGGAATATTATCTTTCCACTAGATACAAACAGCAGAATAAAAGAACGTGATTCTTACTTCATTTCAGTTAAAGTGCTTATATACACTTGGTGTAAAGCATTTCTTTCTTTAAATGGTATCATCAACAGCAAGTATTTATTGTTCACCATAGAAATGCATTTTTCATGTTTGCTTCTGCATGAGTGACAATTAATCACATAAATAAGCCTTGAATATTGGAGAAATAAATAAGCCTGTGGTATTACAAGCACCTTCAACTGAAGTTTTCTTATTTTGTGCACATTACATTTCAGCACTAAAGGGCCATAAATGTGTAATCAAGAAATGCCATTAATGTTCTAGAAATTCAAATTTTGACCTGGTTTATTGAGAGCTACCAAGTGAGTCTCCTATATACGAGCAAGCCCCGCCCCCCCTGTCAGCGGTTACAAGACAAAAGAAAAGCAGATACTTAAAATTTCTTTTGTTAATGAGAATAAAGGATTTTGAGGGGGGAAATTGCCTTGTGCATGTATTGTGCTGCAAACTTTGCTTCTGCCAGCAGTTGTTGTTTGTTTTTCTTTCTAATGATGTGTGTTTGGAATCAGCAATCTATAAAAAATGTATGCATATTTGCATTTAAAATTGTAAATATAGAACACCTTTAAATTAGAAACAGCTTAATTAGCACAGAACACATGGTAGTAATTTGCTTATAATTTATGTTGTTTGTAAAGATAGCTGACGAATTAAACAAGCTAAAACCAGGAACACAAAAACATTTGATTTGATCCATTGACGGAATTCCTGTTTAGCATTAGTTCCTGACACTTCTTGTGTGTTATAGATATTGCTTGTGCATGGTTTTGGGAATTTCTAGTTAAGGATTTTTGTAATGCCTACTATAAATACAACTAGATAAGTTTGGAAAGAACTTAATGACTTTATGATGTATGGAATATTGATATGCGATCACTGCTCTTTATTTGTAACTTTTTTTTTAGTTTCAGTGTGAAGAATACTCTTATTCTAGAATATTATTTGGAAAATCATTCTATGCAACTTAGCTGTAACAGTCTGTTCTGCTCTGTTGCTATCATTAGGCTTGTAGCAATAGCAGGAGAGATTTTGCACAGTATCATCTAGTCAGTAAGGTGTGTCAGCCTATGTCTGTATTGCTTTGACATCAATCTCTCTTAACTTAATCCATTACTATGAGTGTCTGGGTCGGAGACCAACTTTGTCAACTGAGAAAAACATCCTTATGGTAGATAGAAGTCCCTGAAAGCCTAGTAACTTTGTTACTATCAGGTAGCCTGAGATTGTTTTTCCTGGTAGCTTGGAATTATTAATGAACTGTTATGATAAAAGATTTTTTTTTTCTAATAGATATCTGTTAGACAACTATTTTAAATTAGCTTTTGTCAGGAGATGGTATAGAATTATATAATTACATAAAATTATATTCTTATTCAGTGAAGTCTTAGCCAAGATAGGAACCTGTGATCTTCATTTTTTTATTCTCATGCAAAGCAGGATAAAAATTCCTAAAAAGAGGTGCTACCTTTTTTTAATATGATTCTGAGCCAAAACTTTTGTTTGACTAGGAATCCCGAGAAAGCAATATGCATTTGAAATTTCTGCTTAACTCTTTGACATGTATGGGTTAAGGACAGGGGCAGTGTACTTGGCTTGGATCAGTCAATACATTTCTTTTTTTGAAGCATATTTCCTGAACAAGTGTCTAGTTTATTAGTAGGTTTAAAATTCCTTCTGATAATCCAAATATTTATTTATTTATTTTTGAAATCAATTTTATGTCATGAAGCTAAAACATTGAAATAATTGTAGGGATGCTATTTTTCCATAGCTCCTGTGTTTCTTCATGTCTAGTAGAAACAATCTCAACTGTGCAGCACAGATAATGGCATGCAAACATTTCTTTCATTTAAAAAAAAGCATAGAATCCTGCTTTTCTTGGCACAATATTTGGCTTACTTTGGCATAAAGTTTTCTAATGTAGAAAAGAATAGATTCTGGGAGACTTTTCCACCAAGATTTCAAATGATTCCAGCATTACTACATTTTAAGTCATTTCCTCTGTCTCTTAACAGTTTTAGATATGTAAAATGGAAGAAGTCATTTTCAATAATTATTCTTCTTTTACCCGACTCGGGTAATTTGTAGCTTCTCCATGATTTTAATCTGAGCAATTAAACCAGAGAAGTAATTGCATAAAGCAATATGAGAAAAAGGGAAGAAATAGTGGGACGGGAGAACCAACAAGACAGCCAGCTGAATTTCTGCAGCTTTATGTGTGTTTTTTTTTTAGCAAGGCATTACCATCATCTTTATAGTATTATCATTTTAATCAATGCCATTAAAAAGAAGACCTGATCCACCTCTGTGGGGAAAACAACGACGACAACAACAACCCACCTTTTTCAAATCAAACGCTGCATTTTTATCAGCTTTTGAAAAGTGAGCTCTCAAATTAGCCCGGCTGCAGCCGTATGAATTACGTGACGAAGTGAAGTGCTTAGCATAAGACAACTGCAGCCCTGGCATCATCTTTCATCTTCTTCCCCTTCTTGGATTCCCATGCTTGCGCCTGCATTTTCTAAAGGTCATGCCTATTGGGGGTGCCCTTGTAAACCAACGTCTGTATTAATGTAGCAAAGCACTCCTGATTTTAGGCTGTATGAATAGAATGATTTCCAGAGCTGTCGTGGTGCTTTTTACGTTCCTTAGAACAAGTAGGGAATGATTTCCCACTCTGCCCACAAGAACTGTTTTATCCGTTTGCCTCAGAATAATAATTCTTTACCTTTCTCAAAGCGTTCTCGATATGGGAAATGAAGCTCAGTTCAGTTTTGTTTAGTATGATGGCTTTGCCGTTACACAGTCATTTTTTTCATTGTGGCTCAGGATATGTTATTAAAGAATATGGTCGGTTGAACACTACTTTAATTGTACATTTATAACTTGGGTAACTAATTGCCAACCGCTGGTAAAAAAGTAATCAATGTTGATGGGCTTGCTACAAACAACTAATGACAATTTTATAAATGGGTGGCTTGTCGTTGCTTTATTTAGTTAGTCAAGAGACAATTTTATTCTTAATTAAGCATTCTAACTTTTCCCATTAATGGGAATATTGGTTGGAATTCGTTATGGGACCAAAAAGTTTCAGGCATTCAGATTTGCAAAATGGAATATTTGAGAAGCTGAAGGTTAAGCTTAGGTTGAAGACTTTTCCTTCATTCCTAGCTTCATTTTACTTAAAAATAGCCTAAAACAAATAGCAGAATTAAATGCAAAGAAAATAAAACTCTTAAATAATATGAGCCAACTGCTCTTATACATTTAAGGTGGCATTAAAGTTTTGAGTTTATATGAGAAAAGATGCTTGCGAAGTCTGTTTGGTGGAGTCCTTGGTGGTCTCTGAGCTTGGTTGTTTGC
Source organism: Stegonotus admiraltiensis (assembly GCA_032468215.1). Classification (NCBI taxonomy): domain Eukaryota; kingdom Metazoa; phylum Chordata; class Lepidosauria; order Squamata; family Colubridae; genus Stegonotus; species Stegonotus admiraltiensis. The sequence goes on along the minus strand of JANHZT010009548.1, from coordinate 25,605 downwards.
TTGCAGACATTTGTTTACTCAACTAAAGTAATGTCCTCAGTACTCTCAATTTTTCTGCAAAATGCTGCTGCGGAAGAGGGAGCTTATATATTTATAAAATGGCTGTCAGGAAAAAAAAATAACCAGTTTCAAAGAACCGATTTTAAAAATGCTCATTAATTCTTTCATTCATTTTATAAGGACACCCATCTCAAGAACTTACCACTCGGTTAACTCTAAGAAAATTTATGGGATCTGTTTGGAGCTCAGTAGGAACTAGTGCTTTGCAGCATGTGAGCTTTGCATTGTTTTAAATTAAATTAGGTGGAACGAGCAGCAAGGTGAGTGCCAAGTATCTGTGATACCCTGGTTCCCTTATAGATACTCCATCGGACTCCTGAATTTTATCACTTTGCTACTATAACTAAAGGCTTATTAAAAGTTTATTCTGGTAGCTGAGCTACAGTGCATTTAGTCCTTGACTTAACCACTTCCCGTTCAGCAACCATTCAAAATTGCAACCGTGTTGCGTGAGGGGGGACTTGTAACTGATCTGTGACATTGCCACCACTACAGTGTCCCTGTGGATATGTGATTGTAAACTGGGTGCCTGGCTCACAATTCTGCCGTTATGTTGAGCCCTGGTCACAGGATTATTTGTGATCCTCTCGGACAAAAAAGGGGGACGTAAATGAGAAAGTTGGTAGGAGAGATCGCAAGTCGCTTCCACCACTTTTTCTTCTCAGGAGTCTCCTACAGAATACGAGATCCCAGGGATCTTGTAGTCTCTAGCATCTTCCTTCCTGCCAACATTTCCCAGTGCCTGCCCACTGACCTTCCTACACTCTCCAATGTCTGCCCACTGTCCTTGCTTGCCTGCTCACCTTCCGTAACTACCTGCAGCACCTCACACTCCCCACCCTCCTTACCTGCACCTCTTGTCTCTCCTTCTGAATGATTTCCTGGATTACAACAGCAATGGGGACTTGTGGGATTGCCATTAGTAAGCGATATGATCACGATATGATGCTGCATTTTGTACCATCTGAAGCTTCTGAGTGCTCCTTAAGGGCAGATCCATGTAGATCGCATTAGAATGGTCGAAATGGGATGTGACTAGGGCATTGGTGACAGAATGTTAATTGTAAGACCACTTTTTTAAAAAAATATTGCTATATTAGACAATGAAGGAGGAGTCAGTGTTTGGAAATACGCCTCTGCTTTCAATGAACCAGCTCCATTATTGGTAGGCTTTAAAAGTTAAAAAGCAAACACACACATAGAGAAGAGGCATATTCAGTTCCAAACACAATGCAACACCCGTAAGTGTCCAGTGAAATCTTTTTCTGAGAAAAGAGATACTCTTTTCCCAAAGAAAGAGTGGGGAGTGGATTTGGTATACTAACAAAGCCAGTGATTTATATTATTTTATTTACCAGTTATTCATTAGTTTAACAGCATTTTTATATTATACCCTTGGAAGCCACTGGCTGTATACAAGAAACATTATTATCTGTGCTAGGATACTAGAGAAGCCCAGCGGTGTTGACTTCATTCCTCTTGCTGTCCTAGCAGAAATGTCTTGGAATCCATATACAAGCCTTTGAGCAGTTGTGGCAGCTTTGTGGAGCAGATCCAAAAAGGCACTTTGCTTTGCTGAACGATTTGCACATATGCTCCTGAAGAACATATATCATGCAGGGATTTGCTACAATTTGAATAATTGACTGGCAAA